>JAHZNE010007912.1:0-12758 GCA_027744055.1 Callyntrura sp. NNG-2020 | reverse complement strand
TATTTTGGGACCTAACATTTTTCGCATTAGAAATCATTAACCATTCTCTACAAGTGCCTTAATTTTGAAAACAATTAGACGCTAGTCAACATTTGGCTCGCCGGTTTCAGAAATAGTTACTCATAATTAATTTAAGTTGAATGCTAATGTGTATTTTTGTAATTGTTTCAGAAATGGGTTCCTCGATTTGGTTATCGCAGAGCTGAAAAATCGGAACAAAAGACTGAGAGAGTAGCTAAAAATGAGTTACAACGGTTAAGAAATCTTGCTCGAGCCAAAAAGGTTGCAGTTCCTGCGGCAAAGGGACTTACACCCAAGGAAAAACAGTCGAAAGAAGAGGTACTAATTCATTACATTAATTGCTATTTTGTTACGTTAATGTGTACCTAACAAGTAAATTTTTTTGTATTACAGCTCCACACGGCGGTTCATGTTGCTAATAAAGCAACTGCGTCTTTAGGAAAATTTCAACCAAAAGTTGGAAAAGTAAAACCTTTGAAGGGCACCGGAAAAAAACGACAGTTTGACCCTCTCGTTAATAAACATGAAAAGGCTAAAAATATGGATGTTCTAGACAAAATAATCAATAAGAGGCCTAAAATTGATGTGGAGACAGCTCTCAGTAGAGCCATGGGTTCTGGAAAAAGCAGGAGTCATGATAATGATTTGGGGTAATTCATATATTCATTAATAATGCTTTGCGTCTTCACAACTAACGAAGTATAAACTTTTTTTAAAATAAACAATTTAGCCTCTTATTATTTTACTATCAATTTTTAACACAATTTGTCTATTTATTTAAAGTTTTTGTAAGACTTATGCTCATATGTAACCTCTCTATTCCAGTGACGACAATGACAGACAGAAAAAAGGAGGACGTAAAAATAGCCAGAGAGGAACGAAGAATTCCAAAATAAAAAAAGGGCCCGCAAAGAAAGGAAGTTTTAAAAAAGGCAGAGCAGCACCTAGATCGGCACCAAAAAAGAAAGGTCGTTAAGTGTGGTTTGTGAAATTTTCAGCGGAATTACAGAAACCGATGCCCTTTAAAATGGAAAACGCAAGAAGTTTGAAATAAAATCGTACATACAATTTATTATCCTAACTGGAGTGAATTCGTTTTTTTTTACTTTTCTCTGGTTAAATCATTTTATTTCTTTATTGATCCAAATTAACATTATATTATGTATACAGATTGTGAACAAGCAAGTTTTACTTTATATACCATTAATTTCCAGATATACATGATCAAGTAAACAAAGCGTGTATTGAATGTACTAGTAATATACATTTTAACGTTCAGCACTTTCAAACTCTAAAACTGTTAGTTGAAATCAAATTTTTGGAAACAAAATTATATTTCATTGAAATCATGTGTAAGCGGTAGTTAATGCATTTGATCAGGTAACAACATTCAGTTTATATCATTATTTAAACATACTGTACAACGTATCATTGGAAGGGAAAATGACCATTCTCACTTTATTCATAAGAAAAATAAACTGAGTATGTTTACTTGTACTGTAAATCGTTGTTGCAAGTAGCTTTGTACGAAGCCAGATATGTTGAATATGAATAGAATAGAAACAGGGAATAAGGATATTTGACACGTACTAACGCCTCCTCTAGAGACTAACAAGTATTAGTAACGAACCGCACTGAAAGACAACATGATCGGACATTGGACATAGAAGCACGTAAACAATTTTAGCTTAAAAAACATTAATTATTTAGTATTAAAGACGTCTGCTCTTAGAAAGTCAATATTACCTAGTTAATAGTCGCAAGACACAAAGGTTGAAAGACTGTACAGTAACAGAAAGTTGAATAAATGTTTTAAAATAATATTATAACTTAAATGGAGTGTAAGTGCATTTAAATAGTGCATGGTCAATCGTTGTTGTGGTTTGTGACGGTATAATCGTTCGATAAAAACGTCTTCGTTGTACCAAATCAAATCCAAATACAGCATACGCTTCATGCCTATTAGTGACTATACGATTCATAGTCCGTAAAGTTAGTCAATACAATATTTTGTAAGCATCATACGCGTCCATTAAATTTTTAACTTGTTTAAATTAATTAAAGTTGACCGCAGCTACGTCTTACAACAGCATTTAGATTTACCGAATTTATATAATGGTGTGGCGTATATATCTAGCATAGCGTATGTGTGTGCATTTTATGACATTCGCGTTTCAATTCTATTTACAATTACAATGCCTAGCTGTTTATACCACTGTAAATATACGTTAATAATTCTTATTTCTATATACTTTGGCCACTTAGTTCGGTAGCACCATTCATTTAGGCAATTTCTTTCTCAATTCCATCTTTTCAGTCAGTGTGTTGTAAAGATACAGTTTTGGGCTTGTGGTTTGACTTTGACTTATTTGCATTCATCAATTGTCTCAGTTTTAAAAGTTCTCTTCATATAACCAGCCACCCAAATGACCTAATGTTATGTCGGGACAGTTTTTATTTGTAACCAACATGTAGCAATTATGCTACGTTATGCACAATATACTGACCATTTACTAATACATAAATAATTTCCTACAGAAAAACGTAATTGCCAAAACTTTCTATTAGACTGCTGTGTGGTGCAATGTAGAAAAATCTGTGTATGTCTAAGTCTGGACAGGAGTCTCTGAGTTCCGACTTTCTGGTGTGTGGGTCTTCTGGCCAGAGAAAAGTTGACTTCTCGTGGTTGGAATAACAGAAACTGGTGTGGTTGAATGCTTTTGAAGTTGTGGGTCTTTATCCTTATCCTTATCCCTTTCCATAAACTCGATAGGATTTCTACTGCAGGCACAAAACATGTACATGGGCAACACAGAACTGGAATCCTTTTGACGAAGGAGACGCAAGACCAAGTAGCAAATGTATAGGTAGATAAGAGAATTGAATATTCCAATAGTCTGAAAACATAAAACATGCCGTCATTCTTACTTTCTATTTTTCAAACACGCTTGAGAGGGCGGTTATTGGGTGTTCATATAAATGTGCCATAATTGGACCCTGCATGTTACTCATTTACTCCAACTTCATTTGGACAAATTTCTATTCAATGCAATATACATATGTGCAAAGAGTGCCTATTTTTCTACCGGTATATAAGCTTATATAAACATACATTGTAAATATCTTAAATCAACTTGGTGGGGAAACTTAATCAAGGTCATGAAATGTAAATCGCAACAGCTTAATTACGGCTGTTGTATTGTTTTTAATTTTGATTGCATTCGCCGGTTATAAAAGTTGTAATGACGTTCATTGTTCAATATAAAGTATTTTAGCAACATGCAAAGTTCATGGTTATTACTTTAATACTACAACAACATGAACATTTCCACGGGTGAGTAGTGCACCAACAACACGGTTTATGAGTAATGCAATGATAATAATGACTTTTATGCAAAATCTGGTCATCATCCATCAAACAAAGATTTTACTTACGGCTGCACTCGTTTTCTCCATAACCCCGCAAGTACTGGGGTAAGTTCCCGAGACTAAAATTATTGACGTCACTAAAATTAAGATCCCGCCAATCATGTGGAAGATGAAATCCTGGAAATTAATTATTTTCAAAGGAAAATCAAAGTTTATTCTGGCATTAATTAACTCGTGTCAAAATTAATAATGCTAGTATTATAGTGAGTATATGTATATCGTATTTACGTTAGTAAAAGTACATAAAACAGCAAAGCAACGTAAATATATATATATATATATATATATATGAATACCAACACAAGTAAGTACTAACTAACAAAAGAAGCCATTAAAACACACGATCATTTTTTGCAGACGTACATACTCGGCGGATGCATCAAAATACGTGAACATTGTTTATTCAGACGTGTGGTAATGAACATATTGTGTTGTTATGAGTCGTGAGATATTGCTGTTTCCCACAAATATTTCAGGAAGCAGTGAAAAAAGCCATTAAAACGAACACATCTCTGATTTTGCGTATTGCTCTCCACATATTTTACTTGCACTTTTTACTACACAAATTTGAGCCTAATCCATGTGAATACGTATGTATTTACTTGGTATTTATCTATGAGCAAGATTCCATGGCCGAAGTAATGTATCTTGGTGTAATGAGGTATATCCAAAGAAATGATTGTGCAATGCAAACCAAACAGCCATACATCACACACACAATGTAATTTAGTGATATCGTCAACGCAAAAACATTTAAAAACTCAACTACTGAGTTTTCTGTAAATGGCTGCTCACGTTTCCACCAGATGCAACTTGTTTTTTAGTAAACATCTTCTGTTTTCATTTTCAGTCAAGGAAGCGTTAACTGTAACTGTAACCCATCCTCTATGATTGTAGGTGAGAATGGCAATTTACAAACTCTCCTACTTTGACATTGTGTATGCAACCGAAGTTTGAGGACAACCTGAAATAAGGCCGATGGAAATGTGAAACATACAGGCCATGGCAACAAAAAACGTCCTAAATTTCCTGAATTACCGAAATGGCTTGTTATATCAAAAACCCTTTTGAAAATTTGAAATCATCAATAAGTGCTCTATCCTTCATAATTTGTTTCGTAGGAGCTCTTTTCAGCATTTTGTTTCCATGATAAAAATGCTCTCAGTTAACAATAAATATATGTCACCATAATCAACGCAAAGCTAAAGTACGAGCAGGGAACGAACGAACAAGTTAAATGTGAAATTGACCAGAAATAATTAATTATTGACAATTATTAATATAGTTAACATATTATATCGTGGTTGTCATGTTAGCAGGATCAATGTTTTTTTAGATTGTCACATTTTCATGGCATCGTTTTGAGTTGCCACTGTAGCACGGGCTACCTTTATTGGTTGCCATTATGCAATGCATGGTGTACTTATTTGCCACATTTGCTCTAGTCTAAATGGCCCATCCACTACACCGAAGTAGGAGAGTTTGTTACAACTGCCATTCTGACCAGGTACGTCTTATTTTTACCAGCAATTTTGGTTTTCATGTTTTTGTTGGATATTAAGAAATCTAACCTGAGGACTAAATTTGTTTGTTTTTGCCCAAACCCGAATTTGTCTCTATCTGAGAAAATAAGTATTGGTTAAATACGCACATGCGTGTTCCTTTTAACAAAAACCGCATGTGTTCCAATGAACATCATTCTAGCTGTTAATTACTGCCTAACGAACAGAGTTCAGATAATTTTTACTTGTTACTTGTTTTGATATGGGATCACGGTTTTTCTCTGGTTTTGCCTTCCTCGAATGTCTGCCTGGTAGAGGCGGACGATATGAACAAAAATATGAACTTAAACTGTCCAAAAGTAAATAGAAAACGTATGCAAAACTACGTCTACTTTGAATCGGTACTAAAAATCTACATAATTTAATGTTAGTATATACATGTTTACTTCAATGATCAGGACTCTCACCATTCCTCGTGATGTGCAATTTGTTTTGAAAATGTCAAGTATTGTGCACATGAGATGCAGCAATGACAGGCTGAAAATGACCAAGACGGTTACCAGAAAGTACACATCGTTGGTTCTTCCACAGGATCCTACTGCACCAATGATAACATCCACTAACCCAACGACCTAACGAAAGTTCATGCGCAAAAGACGTCCGATATTAAATAAATATATACAGACGTAGGTGTTGTGAAGTCGTAATATAAAATAATAAGATAGACTCCTAATTTTAGAAACGTTAATTGATATTTTTAAGGCAAACTTACGATCGTAACAAGTTTCAGTCGAAGAGTCGGATCCGTCGCGGTATCCACTTTGAAAATCATGATGTTGACCACTCTATATGCTCACTGCCTTTTGGAATCTTTCAAACGTTTTTCCACAAAAATTGCCAGCACGAAACCTATCATGACGTCTTGCTTCCCGTCATCACGACCGAACAAATAATCATGGTTGCATGTCGTGCTTGTTACTTTTACTCAACCGCGGCTGCTATGCTGCTTGCAAGAACCGCGAGAACGCCAAGAGTTTGCATGCAAGAAGCTCTCCAGAACGCTGTCTTCTTAATGCAACAAACACGAAAGGCAAGGGCAAACACGGAAACGCCTTCTTCCACACGACTACACAAACAAGAACTGTGCAATCCAGTGCTACATGTTGTATTATTTATAATGAACTCTACCAGGCATCGTCTCACTGCTTGGTGGAAAGGCCAAGTGAGTACTGAACACCAGTGGACACTGAACACTAAAAGCTCACAGGCTTTCTGACAAAATGAGTTCACAAAAATCGCAATGAATGATCCGTCCAATTTTGCCATATTGCCTTACACAAAATGAATTGTATCTTTGCAGATGCTTTTTGAGGAAGGTGTATATGTAATACACTTAAACGTCTAGTTTAACGACAACATAAACTGATCTGATCATTTTCACGAGTCATCATTATTCACACAAGCTCATTTGTTTAGCAGCTGTAATGTGTAAGTGCAAATGTTCATTCCGTCATATTTCAGTAAAAATTTACAACATTATTTCGAACCCATCATAGTCTATAAAAACTAGACTATCAAATGGTGAGTATATCCAGCAGTACCGTAAAAAGTAGCAAATAAATGGTGTAATATACTGACTGGCCGATGGTTTTAGGCATTGTCTATCTTTCAATTCCGTTTCGTTGATGGATGTACACACATAATGATCTCATTTACTGGGGCATTCTTGTACTTTTGTATTTTGTTCGACTGTAACATTTTATCAAGGATCATACAAGCAAATATTCTATATTGATGAAGCGAACGTTTGCTTCATCACTATAGAATATTTGCTTGTACGATCCTTGCTTTTTATCTGGAATATTATTGCTGAATTTTCTTTTTATTTCAACTTTCAACCTAGTTTTGTGTAATTTTTTACGGTGCCTCTGGTACAATGAAATGGAGCCACCACCTAGTCTTAAAAGCAGGCTCGGGATTTTTCCTAAAGAACGATTATTGTAGTATAACATGATCTGTTTCGTGTCAGATGCCTACTTGAAAAGTCCTAAAAAGATTACGGCTTACTGCCGCCAGAATGTACACAAAAAATTTGCCTATGTGTGATGAAACCGTGCTTGACTAATAATAAGTGGCAGCATTTCATTTTTCATTCTTCTTGTTAAGAGGCATTATTGAAATAAGGTCATGTCGTGTTTTACTTTGTTACATTATTGAGTGGTGAGTTGGAGAACAGAGAGAGAATAAAATCTTGTGATGATCAAAGGAAATTTTCTAAGCTTTTACAAAACGGGGCTATATATTCTGCTATATATTTGCAGACACGCAAAAGTTATCGCAAAACAAAATAAAAATTTAATATTGAGAATAGCACAGGAAATATATTGAACTCATACCGGGAAACGCTATGAGTGGTAGCAGGGATGAGTAAAAAAATCTAGTTTTATTCGCAAATGATGAAAAATAGTTTGGTTTGCAGTGGAATACAAGGAGCATATGACCTTTTTAATGTTAGTCAATATCAGCCAAAAAATACAGGTAATTCATAGTGGTGCCTTTCACCTTTACTTCTCGATATCATGGTGGCATGCGATGAGTAACCCAAAATATGATGGTCAACATGACCAAGATGACCATCAGGACAGATGACCATGAAAAATGGTACAAAATTAATACAACACAACTAATTCAATCCGTAAACGTTTATTAATCTACAAGTTATGAAATGAGTCATGTGAACGTGTGAGATTATTTCCAAGCGTGGCATGCGTGAAAGGTTAAAATACTTTTTCTTGGAAGAAAACAAAGAAAGGAAAGGGCAAATTGACCGCTGCGCATAAGTACAGTACAATAGGGTAAAATTTATTATTGTTCTTCTTGCACCAAGCTTTCCTTTTAAACTAAGGCCTTTGCCTTCCCAGTTTCAAGTTAGCATACCTCCGAGCACTAGGTGCCAACGAACTACCTCTAAACGGAAGTTGCAAAATAACGATCGAAGTCAACTCGACAGTCATTTCTTAAGAGTAGACCCTAATCAATGTTCCCGGCTCCCGGGCTCTGTTGTTATATTAATGCATTTCTTTGTCTAGCTGGCTGTCGTAGTCTTGTAATGTCATCAAAACTTGAAAAATGTGAGCTAATCATTCTTTGGATCTTACAGCCGTAATGCTAACATAAAATGCAAATGACATAATACGAACGAATAGAACACATAAGAATAGGCAATTTCTGTCAACACTTCATATTTGAATCATTACAAAATACATACATAACGGTTCGAATGCTCTGACAAGAAACTGGCTTCACTTCCGTAAGAAAACGAAAAACTGCGTGCCTCAGAGTATTTGCAGACAGAAAGGTAATTGAGCTCGTGCTTTCACCTTTATTGTGTGTTTCGCAGAACAACACTACTTTCTTTTTAAATCGGCATTGCAATGTTTGTCATGTTTATGTGTTTTCTAACTCACGGCATGATTGTATTTTATGAGTTTGCACTACGCCTACATGCTCCAGAATGACTACAGTGGACACGTACACATTCTTTAAATTTGTATTTCTCCGAGTATCAAAAAATAACTTGTTTTTGTCTGCCACCATTTCAGGTTTAGAGGCAGGTCATTTCTTTGGGATAATTGTCCGTTTGCATGCTTTAAACGGTTCAAATATTGATCACGTGGAGGTGAGGGTAGCATTTCCATTTCTAAACCCAAGTTTGAACTTTCTCAAGGATGACGATGATGTCGGGCTACGTATTACCGTGCTATTAAATGCAAGTCATACCCTACTATAGCTTTTAAGAGTGTAGGTTGTTATATTTTTACTTGTATGATGTAAATATAATATAAAAACAATCCTCTTTCATCTTTCCTAATAAAACACACCGACCGACATCTGAAGTCTAACACCTAAATTACTTTTATGTATATATGTACTCTAATACTACTACCTATATACACCCTCCGTTCCTCCTCATAGGCATAATATAGGTAATTCATTCAGTCACAAAGTTATAATGCATGAAATTCATTCATGGTTGTTTATGATTGTAAGTGTAAAACAAAACTTCTAATTAATCCTTAACAAATGTAGTTATTAGTATATTATTGGACTTTCATAACGTCTTTGGATGAATAACAATTAGCCTAATTAATTCAGTGTGTTAACACATCCTCCAAATCCATTTCACACCCTTCTACTCGCCATTTCCGCAGACTTGAATCGAAACGTGTAAATATTGGAAGAGAGTGGGTTGGGCGTGAATGACTGAATGACCGGTAATTTAGCCGTACCACATAACAAGGGAAAGAACCAGCCAGGTTGATATGTCATCGCACTATCATTATCAAAGAAAAGCAATGCTAAAAGTTTATGGCTTTTGCCAACGTTCGTGATGAAAGGCCACAAGAGATATGGAGTGTAACAATAATGGTGGATGAAATATGAGGAGAATACTCACTTTGAAGAAGCAGATGGAACGGTCATAAATGCACATAATATTTCATGTCGTGTCATTCCACCAATTATAATCAATTCACTTTTTATCGTTTCATCTATCAGAAAAATGGAAGCCGAAATGAAAATTGGGTTTACTTCATATGTGGTTTTGCAATATAGCAGGCAAAGCATACGATACTGGAATACTGGATTCATTTAAGTTTTCATATTACTTTTTAGTTCGTTGTTCGTACTATAGTTTCTGTTCACGGTACAAATGTTCTTAAAGGCACATTTCATAATAAAAATGTCAGGGTGTGTCCAACTTTCTCCAGATAGTGAAACAGATATGACCGCAGTGGATTACCAAAAAAGAAGACAAATACGTACTACGTATTACATATATAGGTAGGTAGAAACCCCGGTAAAATCACTAAATTACGATAAAAAATGGTCTTCAGTTTGTCGTTTAACACACTGTGCCATGAGTATGAGCTATTTGTGAGCTTACATTTCCGTGATCATGGTATGCATAGTATGAAAACTAGCACATATACAGAAAAAAACTGGCCCAATTTTTTAAGAGTACTTAATATTTTAGGACCTACTTATAGCCTGAATACTCTTTCAAAATATGCTACTCGTTTTTCAAGCCAACACTTTGGTATAGTATATTGTTATACAAGGTATTTGAAAACATGCATTTGTATTTAATTTACATGTTTATTACTATTACGATGTAATATTCTGATAACTACTTTTATACCATTCCACTCAATGGTGATGTCCATAAGCTTCTACAAATTAATTTTTCTCATCATTTTCAACGAATCGAACGAACGAATACAAATACAGCGATCGCAATAGTATTCGCAGTCACAGTATTACAGGATGCAAAGCATGCAAATTGTAACAGAATTATCTCTTTCTGAAGGGTTTGTTCCATGTTTGCAATCAAAGATGCTAAATAAAACAACGACAAGACGAGAAACCTCATTCAGCAATGTTTTAATTTTTTTAATGTAAATATAAGTGGAGTGTGAAGAAAAATGAAACGTGATAAAATGGAAGTAGTGGATAATGTTTAGTTTTTTTTAGTACAATTATTAGAAAACACAATTAAAATTTAACCTTATTCATTATGGTATGAAATAATTTAAGTGGAATGGCCTTTAAAATGATAAGAAACTGATTTTTTCTTTTGGTACTTAAATTGGATTGTTGTAATTGAATTCCTCATGCAATGGCAGTTATTATGATTTTACTAATCAATTTGTTGGTACAACAAAAAGTAACAATTCATGCATGCTGTATTATTTCATTAATATAAGGTTTTCCAGGCTCAATTGATGTGAAAGTAGATAGCTCGTCAGGTAAATGGAATTACTTCAGTCATGCCAGCCAAGTTTCTTTTTGTACAGGGATAAAAATGTATAAAATATCTGGTCAATCAATTGTATTTCACCAGTTGGAAAATCTCTCTAATATTTTGACATTGCTTACTGTAGCAAGAAGTTTGTGCATTCTATTTGTATAGCAAAATTAAAAGCTAACATCTCGTACGTAAGTCCGTTCATTCTCCATTAAAATTAAATTATTTAAACAAGACTTGCTTTTACTGTGCTGTGTGCCACAAAGAAAAGGGAATTTAATGATAAATTGAGTTATTTTTGGTTATTGAAAGTGGTTGACAAACATAACACATCTCCGTTTTTGCACGTCTGACGTGACTCGAGGTTTCATTGGTCTGTCCATTGAAATTACTACATATAAATAATATCTGCGTTCTGTTGATTCTTTCTACACAGATTAGCTCACCGTCTAAAAATGGACACTGACCAGAGTGATCAGCCACTGCCACTGTATGAAAGTAGTGCTGCGAGTGCTGCCGTGTCACTTCAAGTGCTGGGTGGCATGGGTTGTTTCACCTTGTTCGTTATGACCATAGTATTGTGGATTGGTCCACAACTGTTCATATCTGCATGGTTCAGGGGGAAAATATGCTCCAACAAGAAGGAGGAGGAGGAAATTTTAAAATTTATAGAAAATGATCGAATCAATAAAAAGTTAAAAACTAGTTAGATACCAAATAATAATCTATTTAATCAATGCTTGTTACCGCTTTTTGGTGAATTTTCTAATGGACTGTTACGGCTATTGCAAGTAACAAATATTGCAAATAAAATTCTTATTTAAACGCATTATAGTACCACGACACGACAGGATTGTTTAATTTTCTTCTCATGTTATTACAAGCTGATGGGGAGTAGTGATTGATACATGCATCACCCCACTGGCACTCACACCACAGTCCCACATGTGCATTTTGGCACAATTTATCGAATGTAACAATCGTCAAAATTCAATTAATCGATATTGCACTGTCTATCAACAATTTTACTACTACAATTGAAGTGGATATTACAACGCATTCTGTTTACTCTCCATTCACGGTCTTCCCCGGTGGATTGGAGTGTATTTAGGTAGCATTAATTCAATTTGGCTTACTTTATCTGTACACAAGCGTAAGCGGAACTGCATCAATACGAGCTAAATTCATACACACATATACAGAAATAATAAAATGGTGTAATCCACCTTTGGGAGAACCTACGGAAAGTACATAATTTAATCTGATAACGTTTAGTTATGGCCACAAGAAAAGTTGTCCAAATAAAAAAAGACCGCTGTACATAGAAAGTCATCTGTGACAAACTAGGTAAAATCAATTATCTACTTTAGACCCATCTAAATTCTCAATTTGAGCCAATTTGGCCAACTTTTAATTTTTTTATCCATACATGTAGCCGAATACGAACCCCCCCCCACCCCTTTGGGGCTGACCTCCGATGCCTAGCTACAAACTTCCCCGATATATTTACACAAACTATTTGCAAGCAACAATTCAAAATTCGCTTTCATTCAAGAGTTAGAGTTAGATTTTTGCATTGCACAAAAAAAATTCTGTGCATTTACAAGTACGGGTACATTCCAACCCCTGTAACTCCTAGATTACTTGTCCGATCCGCCTGAATTTCAATAGGGTAAATTCCACTTACGCAGAGTACACCTATGTCAATGTTTGAGCGAAATCCGTCAACCCTGTCAAAAGTTATCGTGATTACAGACTCACAGAGAGACAAACATACTGATCGCAATACCGACTTTCAGCATTAAAATGATTTCCGTAGATAATACTTGATCAATTAAAACTATTCATATTAGGACAAGCAGACAAATTTGAACTCAAAGAATTTAAGTTTCATTTAAAAAGATCCTTCTAGCATTTAAGTAGTAAAACTTGTAAGTATATCACAGTCATTTTAAAGGCAACTTGCTCAAATATTTTAGCGTCAAATGCTGAAAAATGAT
>JAHZNE010007911.1:0-26718 GCA_027744055.1 Callyntrura sp. NNG-2020 | reverse complement strand
GAAGAGAGAGAGAGAGAGAGATAATAACATACGTGCATACCATCATCGTCGTCGTCGGTTCAACAAGTTTGAATTTGAAATATATATACATATATATATGCATATATTTATATGCTATTTTGATATAAACTGTAAACATATACGTATGACCATTATAAGTTTAATATACCTATATGCCGCCGTGCAGGCAGACACAAATAGGTAAAGTTAGGGAAGGTTGGTATAATATATAGAGTACATTTTGGGGAGGTTATATTCCATCCTCATTGTCGTTGTCCTGGTATACCTGGGTAGTTAGCGATGTATTAAAAATCGAGGTATCTCTCTACCACATTGATTGTTGGCCGTCGTCGTCGTCGTCACAATAAAAACGAAAAGGCACTGCTGCTGCGCGAAGTACGGAGAATGTAGAGAGTGGTGGCCAGTTTGGGTGTTTGTGTGTATGAAATAGTAGGGAAGGGGCATTCATATTCATAGAGCTCTATAATTTTGTATTATGTACTGTTGCTTTTTGTCTTTTTACGTTTTTCTAAGAATCATTATTTACTATTATCCCCATCCCTTTTCTTCATCATCAGCAGCGTCACGATGTCAAGCTCGTCAAGGGAAAAGGAAGAAAACAAAAATAAAATGACCAGTGCGTGCATGTGAAAAGTGAGACAGTGTATACAATGATGATGATGATGATGATGATGATGATGATGATGACGACGGATGAAGAAATGAATCGATTATAAAATAAAAACGAGAAAGAATTTTTTTGAATTTTTGAATATCATTTAGATAGCACATATATATGTAATGCAGTAATGTACTTGCTGTGTAGACCGGTCTCTGAGGGATAAAGAGGAAGGGTATCTTACTCGGGACGACAAAATGAAAATAATATAGAAATAATACGATACTATTTCACTCTTTATTGTGATGATGATTATGAGTGATAGTGAGGATGACAGATGATGATGGGGATGACGGTGACCATCATTAACCATAATCAAAAAGGAAGCTATTTAACTCCCGTCAGAAATTTTTCTTTACGTAACAGGTATATTATTACACGGTTGATATGACTAATAACGTAGGTAGGTACTTCGTTCCTGGGTCGCCATTTCCCGTTATTCACGCACAATTTAGATAGGTAGGTCGTTGAGGAAAGGAGGCGACGACGGAAAAAAATAAAAAACGTATACACTCCTTCATTTTGTAATTTGCAATTTGTACATTTCCCTGGGAATTAATTTTCCGTCTGCTCGTTGCTGTGCAGAAATTGAAGGTTTGTACACACTCAGACAGCCGTACGCACATATGCACGTCTTTGCAAAAGAATGCAGAACGACTTATATGGAATGGCAAAATGATGATGGCGATGAGCTCGATGATAAATGGAAAAGCGAGATGATAGCAGGCACTTGTTGACAGATTGTCATTTTTACAAAATATGCAATCAACTTGATGATCATGACGCCGACTACGACGTGGTAGTGATGATGATGCATGCATGCATACCTCCTTGCATAATAATAACAATAAAAAAAAGTTAGTTGTTGCTGCGCTCCTCTTGCTGCGAATATTCCGCTAAAAAGCATACTCACTCCTCATTGCTCACTTGTACCGCCATCCTAACGTTTATTTCTTCTTTTACAGAGGTAGTATGTATAATAGCACTCTTCTGTGCTGTACTACTTATCATCAAAGACATCATCATCAGTCAGAAAGAGCGGCCGTTTGCGTACGGTTAGTTGTCGCTTTGCGCCTGCCTCTCTGCAGAGACAAGACTTTTCTCACACAAAAACACTTGGTAGTTATTGCCCCCTCTCGCTTCGTTCTTAGAAATGGTATACACTCGTTCCATTATCAATGGTCAATTGGGCATCATCATCATCATCATCATCCCTGTCATTAAGCATAAGTATAGATTATTATGCATATCTTCCGTATCAGTATCATCGCTACGTAACTTTAACCGATCCTCTCGTTTCTCCCTTCTTGCAAAAAAACCGGCGAAACGAAGGGAACGGAGAAAAGTGGCAAAAAGCGAAACGAAATATGACAAAGGATCGTCGTGCAATAAGTTACTATTATTATAAATTCTGTCGACAACTACAATACGGTACCCACTACACACATACAAACAACCACTCACCATCATCATCACCATTGCACACCAGCCTGAGTTACTAAAACCGGCCAGCCTCTCAGAAAAGTTACAAATATTCTTGCTTGCACTCTTGCACATACTTCTACCAGTGGGATAGGTACCTACGTGTGATTTATAATTAAATGCATAAAAAAGAAAAATAATATGCATATGTAAAACATAATATGCGTATGTAATAAACATAGAATGTTATCATGATCATCATCATCAACATCATATCTGCCTCTTCTGTGCTTTTCTTCGACGTCGTTGTCTTCTTGTTCGTTTCTTTGTAATAATGTTGTTATTACAAAAGAAAATTATCCATTTTTTCAAGAGTATTTTATGCGAGAGATGCAAATGCCAGATCACACCGTATGTATCTATATTGTGTAATAATGTAGTGGGTAGGCAGGTAGTTGTAGTGGATAGGCATAATATAAGGACGACGGCAGCGCAGCTACAACAACAACAACCCCGGCATATTATTCAACAATATGGATAGATAATACAAAGAGAATTCATTCCTCCCATCTTGTTCTTTTCTTCTTCTTCATCATCTCATTTTTCTCTTTTCAGATTGAACAGAGATTGGAATGCAGAGTCAGAGAGAGAAAGAAAGAGAGAGAGAGAGAGAGAGAGAGAGATGATATACCCGTTCTTTTATTTTGAAGATTGTGCATCTCTCTCTCTCTTTCTGGTTGTCCTACTACTACTACTACTACTATTAGTACTACTACTCCTGCTTTGCACTTTTGAAATATGCCATGCAAGCAGATGGTGGTGACGATGAGGATGAAATTTACTTTATAGTCGTTTTTCTCCTCCTCCACCTCCACAGCCCCCACTTGGTCGTAAGTGTAGCAGCAAGCAGGAGGAGAGCGAGAGAGCTCCTAGAGTAGTAGCACGAAAAAAGAATGCGCTTGAGAAAAGGAAAATTGACTGGTTATTAATATGTGGCGGCGACGGTGGTGACGACGATCATCATGTTGATTTGGTCTACCACAATTTTCTACCACCACCACCAAATCAACAGACATGTTTCGATGATAAATGGTCATGCGGGTTTTTGATTTGCAAAAGGATAACCTCGGCCGTCGTCGTCGTGGTGTAATATTTTGGGCTGTTTTCTCCTCTTTTTTCCCTCCTTTAGAGAAAAATTGTCTTCTTTTTTGTCTGCATCTTTGTCTCTTTTCTTCTTCTTTTTCTAGCTTTGTGGCAACGGGGATTGAAGATTGCGTTCATTTTTTTGTGAAGATAACTTCACATTTTTCTCATCAAATCTTCCACTTCTCTCGTAGACAATATAGCATAACAACTACGACGTTGCTTACATGTAGACTGTGTGTACGAACACGCATTAAGTTGTTAACTTTGCATGTTTCTTTTCCTATCATTATTTTTGTCTCTGCTAAAGAGCGAGAGAGAGAGAGAGAGAGAGCAAAAACGAAGAAAAAGAAATTGTTCCTTCGGTAGTAATCATTATTATTTTTGAGAAAAAACCAAACCACAACAAAAATTGTTTCCACCACGAAGTGTTGGTTTGGTCGTCGAAGATAGAAACCTCTTTTTCTCGTCAGAGGCATCCGTATCATCATCAGCGACTTCCCTCTCCATCTATCTCCTCATGCCATGCCATGTCTGCATGCTTACCTCCTTGTTTTTCCCCTCCTCCTACATTATGAATGTCTGTTCTGTTCACTCACTGCTGCTGCTGATGCTGCTGCCTGTGTGTGTGTGTACCCTACCTTGTGATTATCCCTAATAACGCTTTCCTGTTGTGTTGTGTGATGCACGTACCTATTTTCTACCACCGCACTTGGGAATACTAGACGAGACCAGTGCTGTTTTCCGTATACCAGGGAATTTGAATTGGATTGCGAGTGGTTCGTTTCCCTTTGAAAATTTTCTTCTCATGACTTCGACGGCGAGGATGATGATGCTGCTGCTGCTGTTGGTGCTGATTGTCGAGAAAATATGTACAAGTGTTTCCATGAAGCGAAAAAAAACACGACATGAATGCCAGTAGAAGGAATAGGTGTCTCCAGTCTTCTTCCGCTTGCCCGACACACACGAACAAACGAACGAAGAAAAAGTTTTCTATCCACTTATTTTTATCCCGGTGTCTCGTTTCTCTGTCTGTCTGTCTGTGTGTCTCTCTCTCTCTCTCTCTCTCTCTCTCTCTCTGTCGGTCGGGATTGCTGTGCCAAAGTGTAGAGCAAATCCAGACTCCACACACACAACAACGTTCAAGGTGGAATCAGAGATTCAATTATCATTATTTTGATGAGGGGTAGCGGCGATGATGATGATAATGGTGCTATTATTGTTGTTGTGATTACGACATTGAGAGAAGAAAAAAAATAAGAAAAGTAAATTATTGATGAAGGACTGGCTGTTGTTGCCTTTAATTCGCTCGGAGAGAGAAAGAGAATGACACTAAATTGGGGAACAAAATTTATTCCATTTGTCTGCTCACAATCTTTTTTATCTGGTTGCGTGAACAATTGTAAATACCACCGCTCTGCCTATTTTCTTCTCCGCCAAAAAGTAAATACGTAAAATGTGTTTTAAAAAAGTCAGAAAAGCCAGTAGCTATGGGGTGATTATAATTACAAAACCGAGCAAGCTAGCATACACAAATGAAATGATGATCATGATGACGACGATAATGAATGATTCCATCCAGCACAGCGCTTTTAAGTACAAATTTTAATAAACCTGTTATAAAATGCGAGGATAACGACGTAGCTAAACGAATGAGGATGCGTTCTTCTTCAGTTTGATAACAGCCGTCAGCCGTAAGATGAGTCGCAGGGGAAACAGGGAACTATTGAGTCAAACTGTGTTTACCTTCCTCTGCCCCCAGGGGGACACTTTGACCTTGAATAGGGACATATTTCTGCCCAGTTTAATAACGGTTATGACATGTCACCATTTTTTCATGTAAATAGCATTCCAATCTACGTTTCAGCGAAATCGGTCAACGTGCATGAGCAGGGGAGACGATACACTCACATAAAGACGGACAGTCAAACAAACGTGATTAATTCATAAAAACTTCCAGTTGTCTAATAATAATGAACATGGGAAGTAGCCGGCATGTGGACCTACTGCTGGCTGTTGATTGACGAGAACGCTGCTATTGAAAAAAAAATCATATTTGCGTTCTTTTCTTTAAGATCGTCCGTTTTGCATTTTTTTTCGTTTCTCCATGAAAATTACCAGAAAATTCGTATCACCTTGATGATGATGACGATAATGATATCTGGTGTATTTTTTCCTGTTTGTGTTGCTGATACTAAGTGTCCACCGCCACTGTTACTACTTTACTACTACTTTGTCCACTTTGATCCAGCCACGCCATCACCAATAAGTATGTACAAGCTGCTCTAATCTTTTTTCCATGTACATACGTAAGAAAGGCATGCATGTAAGATTTTAATGCCTTGTCATTATCTCTGGAAAATATATTATTTTCACTCGAAAAAAATCCTAGCACAATTCTACTCATTCTCCTACCTACCTGTTAATTATGCATTTATTTACTTACTTTTTTCTTTTCTCCGTCAGAAAATTATTGACAGCTAGCCAATATAATGCATCATCATCATCATCATCATCATCATATCATCATACTCTTCTACACCTACCTAATAATATGCGGTATATCTTAAACTACATAATACGCAAAGTCAGTCGCCATCAATTTCAAACTACTTGTTCTGCCCTTGTACTACTCTTATTGAGAAAGCGCCAATTTTTCTACATTTTTCCTAATGCGACTGCTACCCCTACGAGTACGAGTACTAATAATAATAATCGTAATAATAAAACAAGTATGACGACGATGATGATGAACTGGTAAATGCATTCCTGGGAAAAAAGTTAAACAAGCTGTCCGGTAGATTGTGTGTATAGGTACTACACAATTTTTCCTCTTGGTGTATAAATAAATACCCTTTTAAAAAAGAACTTATCACTATTTTCTCTGCAAAAATCATTGCATTCTGACACACAAGCACAAAGAGACAGTGAGTGAGAGAGAGAGAGAGAGAGAGTACTCCGCAGTAAGCACACCTCAGAGCAAACAACGGTAGCAGTCGGCAGTCATGAACAAAAAATAAGCAGGTAAATAAGGTGCACTTTAGTTAACAACTACCACAAGTGGCTATAATAATAGTAGAGCAGCACACAAGAAAATAGTTAAATTTCCCATAATTTTCATCAACATTTTTTCCATCCTGCTTTGCTGCTGCTGCTGCTGTTGCTCCTGAAATTCCATTTTCATCGGGGAAAAGTACCTACCACAAAAACAATTGCTTTTTCGTGTAATTAGCATAGTAAACAAAAAAGAGTAACATGACGAACCGCTGCTGCTACAGGTGCTGCTACGTAGCTTTTTGAACGATGATGATGCTGATGATGATGATAGCGGTAGCTGAAGCTATTTATTTTTGCAATCATCCTTTCTAAATTCTATGTCTCTCGTCTCGTGGGTAGTTGTCATGGAAACTATAAAACGAAAAAAATGTTTTTGCTTAATGGCTAAACCATTTTTTCAAGTCATATTTTTACAGTTACTTATTCAGCGTATGTGGTTATTTTATCGACAGCAGAGCAGCAGCATCAACCCCACCGTCTTCGTCAGCATCATCGCTGCTGATTATTCTCATTTTTTTGCAAAGAAAGTCGCCAGCCGGAGGATGATAGGTAGGCAGCCATTTTCAACTGAGGATGGTGGTGGTGGTGGTGATGATGATGATGATAGTTGATAATGGATTGATGTGATGTGATACAGGATTATTTGAAAATATTTATTTTAGTTACAATATTTCAAATATCAAATATTGTATTTGCTAATGAATATTGATTTTCTTTCATATAAAAAGTATTTGATATTTATTATTTAAATACTTTTTCCATAAACAAATATTTTTTTATTTAATACTCATGGCACGTCAAATATAGAACCCTGATGTGAAGTCAGTGACTGATTGCAACAATGAGTGTTGTTGCTACTACTACTACTACGGACGATAATAGGCTGTGGATTTTGTATTCTCTGCTCGTAAAGGAATTGCTACATGGTTTTGCATACATGTGGGTGTTATAAAATGAAGACAATCGACACAAGAAAGGGAAATGTAAGCAAAATGCGCTCTATCATAACTTCATATTTTCATGTCAGCAACTCCGAAAAACAAATCTATTCGAGAGAGAATACCAAGAAGGTTTATTTATATTGAAATATCAAATTCCAAATCAACTGTGCTGCTTTCCTCCTTTTCTTGACGTGCATTCTTAATTTTAACCGCATTTTAACACACACGTAATTAGATAAAACCCCGAGTTTGCATAACGACGATGGTAATCACAAAATAATATGATGATAAATGATAATGCGCTCACCACCACCACCACCACCATCCAGCCAGAAAAAACGACAGAACATATTTTTGGTTATTTTTTTAATGCAAAAGAAAGACTGCACAACTTGCTATTATCACCATCGTCCCCATCCTGAAGAACATGTTGACCAGCAGCCTGGCTCTCTCTCTCTCTCCCCCTAGCTATCATACAGTCGTGGTCGTGAAAGCGATACCTGGTGATATGATGTTGGTATTGTGGTTTTTACACTTGTTTCGTTCTGCACATCTCCCCTCCTCCCTCTCTCTCTCTCTCTCTCTGTCTAAAACCTCGACAAATAACCATCATCCAACGATCTAACCAACTTGCAAGTCCAACTACAAGACTGCATTCCTTTGACATTGCCACAACAACGTGTTGTTATTTTATTTCATGAAAGAGAAACCATCTTCTACTTCTCCATCATCATTTCTTTTTGCATTATCATCATCAGCATCATCATCATCATCATCTGCTACACAGAGTTTGAAGATCGATGAAAACAACTAAATGCTTTTGAGAGAGAGAGAGAGAGAGAGAGATGCTTATGCGTAATAATAAATAGGCAGGGTCCTACAAACAATCCCCATTTGCCCTGCCAAAGAAAAAAAAGAAGAACAAGACGACGACGAGGAGGAATAAGTGTTTTTGCCATTTTTTAATTCTTCTTCGTAGTTTTCTTCATTTTTATTTCTTCTTTGTTGCCTGTTGCTGCTTTTGCATTGTTGCGAGTAAAAAATAACGCGACACAGCAGCAGCAGCAACCACCTCAACAATGCAGTATTATGCAATGCACAGCACATGTAGTGGAAGTAAATGGGCGATTATTTAATAAAAATGCAGGACCGCACCTGATGATAAATATACTCCTCCATCAACATGTCATCACATGATCATCCTCATCACTACCATCACACACTACACCACCGCACCGGCATGCCAATCAACATGAATCATCGTCGTCATCCTCACCATAATTGCCAGCGTCGTCACAACAACACGATCATTGATCAATTTTCAATTCTGTTACCCTACCTACATACCCACTACCTGTTTGTGTGTGTCCCCTTTATGCCCAGTCCCTGTTTAATAATAGCCTGCCTGCCGTTTTAATAATCGATTTTGATGACGACAGAGAAGCAGTAGTACGCAGTGATGGTGATGATGACGGCTTTAATTATAGTGAGAGATTTTAAATCTGAAAATCCCAAAAAATCAACGAAAACTGCAACTTTCCTATTTTACCAAGACAATGTTCTTTCGCAAAGAATTTGTGAAGAAAACAAAAAAAAACATTTAAAAAAACATGTTTAGAAATAGGGAGGTGTGATTTTTTTTTAGATTTTATTATTATTTTCATTTAAAATGTAAAAAAATACAAGCAGCGTCATTACTACCTGGTTGCTACTTCTATTCTTTGTCTGCTACTATATCACTTGTCATTACACAGTTGACAGTAGGTCATTGACTGCAATTTCGTGGCAGCAAAGTTTTTTGGAACTTGTAGCCTGCGCGAAATTCAAATTATTTCCCATGGTACGCGAATGCTCAGCTTTGAAGAAAAAAATCCGCCTTTTAATTAATCATGAGAAGATTAATCAAAAATAAACGGCATGTTTTGCGTTGTGTTACAAGCGTGCATCGGGATTCTACACCGATCATCATGAGCTTGTATAACGGCCGAGTTCCCGTATACGATGTTATTAACTACCACCTATTTTGTCTTCCTTTCATTCATAAAGTTGTATGCAGCTTTACTTTAACTGTATGTTTCTGCTTGTTTTCATCGCATGCTTGCTTTCTTTTGATCTAACACTGTATGTTTTTCCGAAATATTATTTAGCGACAGTATGGCGTATTTCAGGGGATAAATTTTGTCTTTCTTTATTTTAGGTATCTGCCAGTGACCCTGACTGCGGTATTAATGCCGTGGTGGTGTACTCTTTTCAAGAGACAAAGTCCACGGGTAATGGAAGCCCTCATTCTTCGCATCACGGATATCCCCAACCACTGCCCTTTTCAGTTAACGGAAATACAGGAGAGATTTGCGTGACTGGAGTGCTGGATTTTGAAACAAGGCACGTGTATGAAATCCCGGTAGTTGCCACAGACACTGGCGGTCTGAGCAGCACCGCCATAGTCAAGGTTTCCCTGGAAGATCAGAACGACAATGTGCCCGTTTTCTTCCCCAGCAAATACAACATCAGCTTAAAGGAAAGATATGTGCCGGATGGTCCGATAATCTCCGTTGCGGCGGTGGACCGAGACTCTGGTAAATTTGGCCAGGTAACGTATTTCATTCAGTCAGGAAACGACAAGGGATATTTTGAGGTGGATCCTAAAACCGGGGAAATCCGAGTAATGAATGGGTTAACACGGGAAAGCACCGCTTATCAGCTCCTAGTTTCCGCGAAGGATGGAAGTGGTCAAGTGGCAGAGAAACCAGCGGTTGTCACCGTTACTGTGGTAGATGCTCAGCAACAACCTCCACTTTTTAAACAAGCACGGTACAGTTTTGCCATCTCCGAGGATGCTCCAGTTGGATCCTTTGTAGGCGCTGTGGCAGTCTCTTCTCTCCAGGGAGGAGCTTCCGGTAAAGTGCGCTTTTCTATTAGCTCTGGTGATCCTGAGCAATACTTTGTTATCGACGCAAGTACTGGCGTGATTAAAACGCTGAATCGCCTCGACCACGAACTCCATTCCGCCGTCCTTTTAAATGTACAAGCCGTCGGAGAACAACCTCCAACGACATTCAGTCATTGCCAAGTCGATATTCGAATCACCGACGTAAACGATAACCGACCCCACTTTGAAATGCAACAAGTGAGTATTTGGGTCCCTGAAAACGCGAAATCCGGCTCCCTTATTTATGCCCTCCACGCCCGGGACTTGGATTCTGGCCTCAACGGTCAAGTGGTGTACTCCTGGATCCAAGGCCCTTCTGACATTTTTAAGCTGGACGGAAACTCGGGTAGAATCACCCTCAACAAAGGACTAGATTTTGAGGAAACAAAAGGATACGTTATTGCTGTTTCCGCCAAGGACATGGGCACTCCACCACTCAGCTCCAACAACATAACCATCAATTTGGAAGTTCAGGATTACAATGACAATCCCCCGCAGTGGCAGCCAGTAAGTCATCAATTTTTATCACCACCGGCACCACTCCACTTCATAATATAGTACTAAATTACCCACTAATTACACTTTTCAGGACTCTGTCCAGTTCCGACTTCGAGATCACCGTCTTCAAGCCGGCTCACAAGTGGGTCGACTCAGTAGTCCTAACAAGCCAGCAGGAGGTGCTATAAAATATGCCCTACAAACCATGCAAAACGTGTTTCGGATTGATCCCGATCTGGGTACGTACATATAACATAGAACACACACTACACTGGACTTGACTGGACTGACAATAAACGAAGCATGCATGCTTGCTTTCAAAACAAGTTATAATTATTGCAAATCTCTCTTCGTTTGTCGTCATAATTTTTCTCCAATTACTCAACACTCTCTCGTTATTCCTATTATTCATCATTCTCCGTGTTATTATGATGACCACTCTGTACATCATCTTGTCGCCATGCAAGCTTACCATAAATGACTCCTACACAACTTTATCATCATCTCTGCAGTAACAGCAGAGGCAGCCAGTCTGCCATTACAACGGCTTACTTATTACTCCATTTTGTGGTAGTCTTCACTACTCACACTTAAGATGACAATGATCACGATGATGACAAGTGGAAAGAAAAAAAATGATGGCATTGTTCGCTGCTAAGATTTTATTGTGCTGGCCTGCGTAAGCCTACTATCTTTTCTTGACACGACGGGGGATTTGGATCTGCGGCTGCAGCTGTTGTTGTATAGATGATGATGTTGATTGTGATGATGGAAACATGCATAAATCACGTCATGATGTGTGTTTTCTTTTCTTCCCCGTTTACAGGTATTCTCAGCACAGCCGTGGCACTGGATCGTGGTAAACTGGCTCAGTACACGTTGACAGCGGTGGCGTATAACAACAACAACCAACAGGTCATGCAGCAGCAGCAACTACTGCTGCAACAGCATCAAGCCAACATCTCGCTGACGGTACACTTGGGTGATAGCTCAAGCTCTGCGACGTCGTCAAGTAGCAAAAAACAGGCTGCTGGAGCTGTTGACACTGCGTAAGGAGATGAATTTATTACTGTCGTATAATATAAGTGTGATTGCAAGGCACGGGAAGGGGTCACGGTTTCTCACAGGCTAACAGGGGAATTAAGTAGAGGAATTTTTTAAAAATATTTTTAGGTGGAAAGGTTTTGGGGGCGAATCTCCAGCAAAGTACCATGTCACGGTGCCGGAGTCATTGGCGGTGGACTCTCGTATTTTTCAAGTGATTGCTTTGGACGAGGACACAGGGAACAATGCAAGAATTAGTTATAGCTTGGATGAAAGTGATGACGATGGGGAGACGAGTAGGTTGTTTTACATGTTTCCGCATGGGGGTAGCCTATTCCTGAAGCAACCGCTGGACAGGGAAGTCAGAGATGGGTATGAGGTTAAGGTTATTGCTACAGACCACGGGTCACCGCCCTTGAGTAGTACAGCATTGATTTCGATTACCGTGCAAGATGAGAATGACCATGCGCCACAGTTTTCCAAGAAATTGTACAAGTTCAGCTTGGAGGAGAACAACAAACCAGGGACTGTTGTCGGACAAGTGGAAGCTGTTGATGAGGATGTTGGAGAAAACGGGGCCGTTCTGTACAGTCTGCAGCCTCCCCATGGAGACTTCCAGATTGACCCTAGAACCGGGATCATCCGAGCGATTAGCCCGCTGGACAGAGAAAAGCAGAAATTGTACGAGCTTCAAGTACTGGCCATGGACCAAGGACAACCTCAGTTGCAGTCGGATGTGATTATCCACGTGATAGTGACTGACGCGAATGATAACACGCCTAAAATTACAGATCCCACCCAAGAGGTCTTGCTTGTTAGGGAAGAGAGTCCAGTGGGTACCGAAATATGTCGGGTGACTGCAGTAGATCCGGATTCGGGGGATAATGCCACAATAACATACTCTCTGGCCAGAGATGGTTACACCGACGGGAAGGATGCCTTTGTAATTGAGTCGGAGACGGGAATATTACGAACCAAAGCAGGGCTGAGTCACGATAAAAAGAGATTTTACACTGTGGCCGTTATTGCTAGGGACATGGGCTCGCCTGCACGAGAGTCTCGGAAAGAGTACCGGATTGAAGTACTTGACGCTTGGGACCCACGTGCCAGTTGGATGCACCTCTCCTCTCGGAATAAATATGTATTCAAAGTCGCAGAAAATGCCAGCGTGGGCTACCTCGTGGGAAGTATCATGGTTCGAATGGAGGACAACAGTGCCCGCCTAACTTACACCATTCTCAAAGGCAATGAACAAGGCAAATTTGAAATTAACCGGGCATCTGGTGCAATTCTGGTGGTGGATCCTTTAGACCACGAGACAACTTCCCATTATCTACTTGAGGTCCGGGTGAATATGGATTCGGACACGGAATCAGAAGAAGCAGTAGTTACACTGGATATCGAAGTGTTAGATGTGAATGACGAATACCCAGTTTTTAGTCAAGACCCCATGACCGTTATTGTATCCGAGAGTCAAGGACTCGGATCCGCCATTTGGAATTTCAGTGCGGTGGACAGAGATTCCGGTCTCAATGGTATTATACATTACGCCATTAGGGAGCAGAGACCCCAGGAAAAGTTCCGCGTTAATACTCTTACTGGTGGCCTCTACCTCCAGAGCCCTTTAGACTTTGAGTCGTGTAGTGAATACGTGCTGATTGTTGAAGCGATGGATCAATCGCCTGTGGTTAGTGAACGGTTGGCGACTTCAGTGACAGTGCGTGTTGTAGTAGAGGATGAAAATGATAACGCTCCGGTCTTCAACTCTGTGGAAAATATTATAGTATACAAGTGGGAGCCACCTAATACCGTGCTTCACACCGTCATGGCGTTCGATAAGGATCACGGAGACAATGGAATAGTATCCTACGAAATAACCGGTGGTAATGTGAACAGTGAGCTGGCTCTTGACTCCGTCACCGGCCAGTTGAGTTTAGTGAAACCACTGAAGAGGGACGGAATATTTAATCTTAACGTCACAGCCAAGGATCAGGGTCGCCCAAAAAGGAAATCGAGCACACAGCTACTTACTGTTCAGGTGAAAGACGTCATGGATAGCCCACCCCAGTTCTCCTCTCGCAAGTATGAAGTCACTGTGGAAGAGGGAACAGCTGTTGGAAGTCAAATTTTCCAAATTACCGCCTTCCCTGCTGATAATAGCAACGGTCAGCAGCAGCAGCAACAACAAGAGAAGTTGGAATACCTCATCCCTGAAGGAGCCGCTGAAGGTCGGTTTTCTATTGATAAGCATTCGGGAACAATATACGTTGCGGGGAAGCTGGACAGAGAGGAGAGGGCAGAGTACACGCTCACGGTTTACGTGCATGACAGCAGCTACATGTCCTTTTTCGACATGACAACTATCGTAATTCGTGTCACTGACGTGAATGATAACAAACCAAACTTTGAGGACACTTGTGTTGACCTGTCCGTGCCGGAAAATAGCGACTTGGGTGTTATTCATACGTTTACTGCGGTGGATCCCGATGTGGGAAGAAATGGGGACGTAAGTTTTACCATTGCTGGGGGCAATGTGGACAACGTGTTTACCGTAGACCTGCACAGTGGCCGACTAACTTGTAGACCCCTGGACAGGGAGAGAAGGGCACAGTATAATTTGGTGATTGTAGCCCAAGATCAAGGTGTGCCCCCTCAGAAGACTCACTGCAATTTAACGGTAACAGTGGACGATGAAAACGACTCTCCTATTGTGTTCATGGCATCCAATCACAGTGCTGTGCCGTTGAGCCCCTACAACATAAGTGAGGCAATGTTCAAAGATATTGGCAGTGGAAGTCAAGGTCAGGCATCTTACTACGCCAGTATCCCTGAAGACTTGCCAATTGGAACTACCGTTTTATTTGTCGAAGCACATGATGACGATATTGGGATGAACTCCAAAATCCGCTACGCCCTTAACAACGAGAGTCATTGGCACTTTTCCGTAGACAACGAAACAGGTGCTATTGTAACTGCGGGTCAGCTGGACCGAGAGGCGATAAAGGACTACATGTTTGAAGTAGCAGCCACGGATGGGGGAACGTACGACTTTAGATCTGCCACCGCTCTTGTCCATCTTCGAGTCACCGACACAAATGATAATCGACCAGAGTTTAAGGAGAACCCTGTTGTTGTTCATGTGCCAGTATACACCAAACCTGGGCAAAGCATTTGTCAAATGATTGCTACCGACTTGGATGAAGGACTAAATGGGCAAGTTACCTACAGTCTGGGGAGTACCGGATCATCATCCTCTTCCTTGTTCCGCATTCAATCTCAAACGGGTCAAGTATCGGCTCAAGCGAGCCTTTCCAGTGAGTCCGGCAAGACATTCCATCTGTTAGTGACAGCAAAGGACAAAGGAAGCCCCTCCAAGACCTCCACAGCACTGGTCGTTGTAAAAGTGGGTGAACAGCACGGTTCGAGCAACAACAACGCCGTTATCACTTTCCAGGAGGAGGAGTACATGGAAACTTTAGCGGAGGATTCCCCCACAGGAACTTCCGTAGTTAAAGTGATCGCCCTCAGAACGGACGGTCGGCGTAGTAACATTGTCTATTCCATTGTGGCTGGGAACGAAGACGACATTTTCGACATATCTCCCAGCAAGGGGGTAATTCGAGTGAAAAGCGGCGACAAATTAGATCGTGAACAGAAGTCCTCCTTCCGTCTTATTGTAACTGCCACCACCGCACAAGATGAAGCAGGCGCTGGAATAATGAATGCTCATACAGTGGTATCCTTGAACTTGACTGATGTCAACGACAGCAAACCAAAGCATGTTAACGTAATTGATATTCAGGATCAAAGCCCAGTTTTCCCTCCCCACTCGGTGATCAACGTCAGTGAGTCTGTTCCCGTTGGAACAGTTATTACAACTGTGGTGGCCAATGACGTAGATACTAACCCCAGCCTGGTATACAGCTTCGTGAAACGAGAACCCAATCCAATGTTTTTCATTGGCAAGTACAGTGGTCGGATTACATTGGCAAGACCTTTAGACTACGAGGTAGAAACCGTGCACCAAGTAGGGATTCAAGTGAGTGACTCCGTGCACACGGCAAAAACAACGCTGACCGTTAACGTGATGGACGCCAATGACCACAGTCCCGTGTTTAGTGAGGATCCGTATAGGATTACGATGTCAGACGAGTTGAAAATTGGCACCAAGGTAGCCGAAGTGGTGGCGAAAGATAAGGACTCTGGAATGAATGCGAAGATCAAGTACAGCCTGGAGCTTCCCAAAGACTCCAAGCTGAGAGGACCATGCTTCTTGAGAATTGACGAGGACACGGGGGTCATCACCACAAATGGAACAATGGGTAGGAGGGATGAGAATCCGTTTTTTGTCCTCATTCTTGTGGCCCAAGACGGCGGAGAAGTTCCTAGGGAAACGCGGACTACATTGTGGGTTGAAGTGAGCTCCTCAGAAAACAGCCTACTGAGATTCCCACAACAAGTGCAACATGTGCAAATGGGAAGGGACACTAAACCTGGTAGTGTGTTGACCCAGTTGAGAGCTGATTGTGTGAAGAACCTGTGCAAAAATTTGCATTTCCACTACACTCTCAGTGGAGGCAATGCTGATAACTATTTTACTATTGGAACGTAAGTTATCCAGTATATTAGTACATATTTTTAAAATATTATGTGGTTTTATGCAAAAAATCAAAACGTTTATATTTTGTTCTATTTTTCCTGGTAGGCATACCGGTCAGATCCTGTTAGCAAGACCTCTCAACCAAGAAAAGTCTGAAAAGAAGGAGCACAAACTTCGGGTATCTGTGGACTGTATGAACAAAGCCAAGTGTATGGCAACGACGGAGGTTCTAATCCGAGTTACTGACGCCACCAAAGAGTCCATTCATTTCCCTCAACCGATCTATAAGGTGCAAGTAAGCGAGAGCACGGCAGTAGGCAGCAACTTGATTCAGTTAGGAAACGAATTGGAGCCTCATCAACATGACATGTTGTCTAGTGAAGACGGTAATCCAGATCAGCACCCTAACAACCGCTCAGTGTCTTACTCCATCACGTCCGGCAATGAAGACAACTTGATTGCAGTGAATGAGATGAATGGGGGATTAAGCTTAAAGAAAGGTTTGAATTTTGACCAGCATAAACGACATCGGGTGGTGGTAAAAGCGGAGGAGTCTGACTCCAGACACTGGGCACTGGCCATTGTGGATTTGGAAGTGAAAGACGAAAATGATCACGAGCCATTTTTCCTGTTCCCTACGTACTTGGAGTTTGTCGGCGAGAATGAGCCAGTGGGAACAGAGGTATTCACCGCCAGGGCGACTGACTTAGATCAAGGCATGTATGGAAGGTTAAACTATTCAATTTTCGGAGGAGACGGGAAAGACAAGTTTCGGATTAACACAGGATCAGGGAAAGTCACGACAAATGCAGTGTTTGACTACGAGAGCAAGAATCGGTACACCCTTAAAATAAGTGCAAGTGACCTGGGTGGAAAATCATGCAGCGCTGAATTTGTGGTAGAGATAGAGAGTAGGGACGAGTTTTCCCCGCAGTTTGGACAAAAAGTGTACAAGTTTTCCACTCCGATCAATGCCGGAAAGGGATATAGTGTTGGACGGGTGGAGGCTACCGACAGGGATATGGGCAGAGATGGAATTGTTCGATACCATCTGGAAACCATTCCCAGCGGCGGAGGAAAGAGTCCTTACAGAGTGAACAGGACAACAGGTGTGATCACAGTGCGAGAACCCTTGACGCAGCATCAAAATGACAGAAATGTTACCCTAAGAGTGGTGGCCAGCTCCGGGCGAGAGAATTCCCGGGTGGCAGAATCCCTCGTAGAAATCACGGTCGGAGCTCCTAGTGAAGAACTTGAGGCGGCATATACCACGTCCAGTATGACTGATTGGATGCTTGGAATTCTTATCACAACACTGCTGGTGATTTTCTTGTGCTCGACCGTATTTTTAGTGCTCCATCTGCGGAACAAGCGGCAGAGTAAGACAGAGAAACAGGCGCAAGTCTTTAACAGTGCGTCTAACTTTGGTACCTTGGAGTACGGCGCTCAGTCAACCATGGTCCTAAGCGGGGGTGGTGGAGCTGGAGGATCTCAGCAGCCGGGCGGTTTGTACCACCATGAACATCATCATCACCATCATCAGGGATATGGAGAACAGTTTGGAGACATGCACCATGGTGGAGGGGGACGAACTGGAGGAGGAGGTGGTCGTTGTGGGGTGAATAATACCGCGTCAGAAATTAGTGATCAAAGTAATTCTGCGTCCAGTGGGCGAGGTTCTGCAGAGTACGGTGAGGAAGTGGAGGATGAAGAGATAAGAATGATCAATGAGGGTTCATTGATGAGCGCCGCACAACAGCAGAAGTTTGCCGGTATTCCAGATTCTGGTATCATTCAAGACCCAGACTTGGACAATGTATCGCAAAGTTCGGCAAAGAACACACAAGAGTATCTCGCCCGTCTGGGAATCCGTCCCAAGATCCCACAGCAACAAGACAGTATTAGTAACGTGTACGGAGATGTGGGTGACGGTGTGGGGGGACCGGTGGTAGTGGGAATGGGTGGTGTTCCCGGTGGTGGTGGCCCTGGTGGCTCTTCCTCATCAACGGCAGATCCTGTAGATATTTCCAATTTAATTTACGCACAAATCGCAGACGACGTAACAGACAGTGAGCTCATGGACGAGCCACGAGGGGGCGGCGGCGGAACGTACTCTACCCCCACAAACGCTCACAATGGCTCTCTCAGCTCAATAGTTCACAACGAAGAGGAGCTGACGGGTAGCTACAACTGGGACTATCTTCTCGACTGGGGTCCTCAGTACCAACCTCTAGCTCATGTGTTCTCAGAAATCGCTTGTCTTAAAGATGAAACCGGTCCAGGACGTGGAAGTACTGTCCCGATTCCTCCCACCAGCTCAGCAAATTCAGACGTGGCCAGTAGCACCGGTGGGGGCGGCTCGCATCACCCCGAAGCAATTAGCTATGGTCGCAAAAGTGGTAGTCATTTGAAAGGAAAAGTTTTAGCGGTCGCTGGAGGAGGCCCCCAGAGTAGGATCGGTGCTAGTGATGGACCCCCTTCTTCTTCCTCCGTGTCCCGCGCGGGTGGCGGTGGCGGTGGGGGCATGCTCCCATCCTCCTTACACCACAGCATATTACCAAGATCCCCCATATCTCACGATAACACATTCACGTCCGGTCTAATTTCCCCTAGTTTCTCTCCCGCTCTCTCACCGCTAGCAAATCGCTCCCCTAGCATATCTCCCCTCGGGGGAGCTTCCTCCCATCATCCCACCGCTGTGATTCGTACTTCCCAGTACCATCAAAACTACTCCAGTTCTTCCGACTCAGAATTTCGCAAATAGTAATGACAATAATGCAGCTTCCCACAGCTGCCTTAACAAAGCAACAAGTCCAAAAGTTCATTTATAGTTATAATTAATAATTTTTACCTAATTTTAAATTACTCAATAATTTTTAAATCCCTTGTACACGAGTCTACCAAAAACGCCATTTAAAATGTAATTGTTTTTAATGTAATGCCATGAATCCACTACACATTTTACGAACTGACTTTTTATATTGTATTTAAATTATAATGCGATATTAATAGCAAGCATCATAGCATCTAGTGTAATCTCTTCCCATTATCATGTATTATTGTTGTTGCTGCTGTATTTAAACCAATTGTTTTCAGCAGTGTTCCCGTACAACGGCCCCAGTTTATAGTTTATTCCGAACATCCTTCAGTCCCTCTTTTAATCGACCTGTCACTTATCATATAATAGTAACCCTGTATTTATATATATCATGAATGTACAACTTAGCCATTTTTATAATGTCAACTCTGTACATATTTTTCATGTGTGTCATTTTTTGTAAAAAAAACTTATTTATTGTTTATATATTGTCTGTTAGCTAGGTGTTAAACACTAGTTAATCAGTTAATTATTGTTGTTATTATTATTATCCCTATTGTTATTCTTTTAGACTAATTATTATTATTATCATTATAATTTTTATAATTCCAAAAATGACAATTTTTAAAACAAGAATGGCAATCAATATCTCGACATTAACAAAGATGAAATAAGCACCTATATGTCAAAAGTGTTTATTAACTACTAAATCGCGTTCGTCAGGTGAGAAACAATAAAAGCTACTGGTTATTTTTTGAGACTGTGATTTTATTTTTAGTTTTTTAAATGATGACAAAATAGACTTTTAATAAATGTTATCAACATTTTATTATTATCATATTATGATTAAGTGTAAGTAGTGGTGGTAGTAGTACAAGAATTTGTAGTTGTAGCTCTAAGTAAGTTTTAATTTCGTTGTTGTCATTACTCCTGTTACTATTATTATTTACGATTTTTAATATTATTGTCATCATCCATTGTCATTATCATATTGTTAACTGCTGTTTGAGAAAGATTATGTATGTGTGTGCGTGTGCTTGCTAGTGTGTTTGTGTCTTGACGATGGAACATTCCGCGTGTTGCGTTTTTACTACAATCTACATATGCCACTCTTAACAACAGCAACTTGTTTTTACTATAGTAGCTCAAAATAAGAGCCACCAATCATCGCGACAATTATAATGTCAATATTTTAAACAATGTGTGTCAAACAAACCCTAATGTAACGACGAGAACGGTGTCAGTGGAGAAAAAAAGTTGGAAGTATTACAATAAAAAGGGTCGTCCGATTCCTTCAAAAATTGAAGCGTATATGTCCTGTCAGGCAGTCATTATTTCCATTTTATCCATTTATATCCCATACGTCACTAACGAAAAGCCATTAAAAACGAAATGTTATAAAGATTCTGAGTGTCCTTCCTTCATACACTTTCATCAATAACGTGCTAATTCCTATCATTAATATTAATATTATGCAAAACAGAATTATCAGTAAATCTGACATTGATTCTTGGATATTTACATTTGCATTTTGTCCGACTAATTGTTACACCACCAACAGCCAAGGTCCAGAACTAGAGTAGCGTCGAAGAAACGAGTGAGCATGCCTTTGGGTAGATGACAGTCCGTCACTAACTGCTCCTGCTGCTGTTGTTCGTTCTCTCTTTGTCGTTCTCCTGAATACCAACAAAAGCGCGAGAATCTACCGAGTACTGCGGCAATCGCAGCAAACTTTTACACACACCTGGCTGGCTTGGCTAATGCAGATAATACTTACCTCTGGTGGTATAACTGAAGAAAATGACTGGTTTTGAGACAGGTTTTCCCAGTCTTTTTAACTTACAACAAATTATAGAGGATCTCACACAGCCAGCTTACAATGGAACGTTGAAACTGAAGATTGGACATGGGTAACAATGACTTTTTGTTGTGACGACGATGATGAGGAAGAAGCAGTAGCTTGGCGAGTAGTTTAATGGTATTGTTGGGGGATAACCAACAAATAAAGCCGTGTCCTCGACACAAAAACATGTACAGCAACCAGAAGCAACGAAAAAATAAAGCCAGAGTTCAACTTATTGTTTCCCCTCTCTCCTCTCTCTTCTCTCTCTCGATCTCTCTCCCGTTTTTATCCTTTTTGGCCGATAACGATGATGATCTTTGGCCTGTTTGAAGAATAAGAAAGATGCAGTAGGGAGCGATCAACCTTGCCACTCTTCTTTTTATGGTGCTATCCTTTCCCTGCTCACCTTTCAAAAGGGAATGAGAAGGGAATAAAGAAAAATGTATGTGTGTACGTCGTCGTCGTCGTCGGTCTAAAGTGGGGGTACACCATTGACTTGTTTTTTTCTTCTCTGATTGTTATCACCTCATCATCATCCGTACAGGCACATCTTGCACTATTGACTGGTTAAAGTATTATTTCCTCTATATTCTTTATTCCTCTTTATTGTTGTCTTGTTATTGCATTATTGGCACCCCCACAATGTTGAAGAAAAATCCCGAAAGATTTACCAAGAAACCTTGCAGATGTGCTGTGATGTCAAACCCTACATATTGGAAAGTGGCGATATAATGTTATACAGACGATCAGGGGGAAAATGGATGTATGCCGATGCTGCGACTTGCTCTAGGGAGGTACGTTATCCTTCGAGTCGCGTAAACGTAAAAGTCGGACAAAAATGTTGGAAGGTGTTTTCCTGGTGATGTGGTGTACCGGCAGTCGGCAGACTAACAGACAAACAGAGTAAAATGTCGGAAGTGGAACTCGTCTTGCATTAATGGATACATAATACACTTTTATTCATCCTTCATTACTCCGTGATGACGGTGATAGTGCATTTTAATGGTCTACCCCTAGGTGCTCTTAGTCCCTGGCCCCTGCTATTACTACCACGCCATATCTTGAGGAAATAATATCTAATGATTGTATTTGTATCTTCGTCTTGGGTCTCGCAAGAATGGCATCTAGTCATCGTTCACTTTGATTGTACTTTTGAGCACGACAACGGAGACTGCATCAAGCGCAGAAGAAAGGAAAGGGAAAAGAAGATTTATTTTGAAGGATTCCCATCCAAATGTCTCTTCTGCTCGTCATCTTTTCAAGCAGCACCAGAAAGAAGAAACACAACAACGATAAACGCTAATGAGAGGCTGGGGAATGATGTCGATGATGATGAGAAGGAAAAAGACGATAAAGAACGGCAGAAGAAGCCTGTGCTGCTGATCTCGACAAAGTTTCAAGTCCTGAAAAATCCGTAATTTGTTATCAGTACGTCGAATGAGCCAAGTGATCACGGAAGTGCAAGTGGTTTTTAATAATATATAATTGGACAGTAATTCCTACTATTATAATGAGGCGGATGACAGAGATTCGTTTCTTGATCGTGTTCAACTCGCTGGCATTTTGCTGGTTTACCTTAGCCGCTTCCGCGTCGTCAAAGAACGGTGGAGGAAGTTCTACCGGAGGTAGTGCAAGTTTAGTGCAGCGTGTTTCTCGAGCCCACCTAGAATTTGCGCTCAGTTTGTATCACCGACTGGCAGCGGATTTGGGACCGACAGAGAATCTGATCTTATCGCCGCACAGGTAAATTACTGTCAATGTAAAATAATGAAGGGGTACATCATCTTAGCTTGTATTGATTCACCTGAAATAAATTTTTGCTTTCTCTTTCTTATGAGTGGATAGTGTTGCCTCGGTGTTGTCACAACTATGGCTTGGTTCTGGAGTGGGGTCCACAACGTATCGACAACTGGAGAAGGTACTGTATTACAGGGAGAGCGGGCTTACACCATCACAAGCTCATCAGACATTCCACCCGAACAATTATGGAATTACGGATAATGATCTTAATGTATGTACAAAGATAAGTTAATGAGTATGCCCACTTACATGCATTTATAATTCTGTATTTTTTTAAAATGTGAATGTGCCCTGATTTCTTTTCTAGGCGGTTGTGGATATTGCTAATGGGGTCTTTCTGCAAGATGGGGTCAACCTTCGACGGGAATTTGAACAGGATCTCGCTCGCTATTACAACAGTTCTGTGAAAACAGTAGACTTTGGAAATAGTGGCCACAAGCAAACTGCCAAGAGGGTAATAAACAAATGGGTGTCGCAGCAAACGAAAGGTCGTATTGCGTCTATTATTGATAAACCGCTAAGTAGTGAGACAAGGATGTTGATAGTGAACGCTCTTGTCCTGGATGCTCAATGGCTGCATAGCTTTGATCCAACTATGACCGCTGCCAATGGGATTTTTCATTTGGATGCCAAGTCCAAACTGGAAATTCCAATGATGGCAGGCAAGTTCCAGGTGTCCTTGGGAGAAAATAAACAATTGGGATGTAGGCTGTTAGAACTGCCGTTTCGGGGTAGGAGACTATCCATGTTTCTTCTTTTGCCAAATGAGGACACTGCGGGAAATGAGGATCCCTCCGAAAGTTTGAGAAGACTGGAATTATCCCTAAATTCGGATACACTCAAGCAGCTCTTTTCGTCATTGACAGTACAAAAATGCTAAATTATTTTATAATATTTATTTAAAGACATAAAACTGATTGTTGCTTGCCTTTTTGTTGACATTTGCTTTTTTAGCAAGAAACAGTACACGTACGAATGCCCCGGTTCCGTATTTCTCACAGTATTGCCTTAGAGGAGACCCTTCGTCGCATGGGCCTTGTCACTTTATTTGACCCCGCCCGAGCTAATTTGAGCAGAATGTCGACCAACACTCAACTCGCCGTATCCACCATGGCCCACCGCGTGCAGTTGCAAGTAACCGAAAAAGGGACAGAAGGGGCCGCAGCCACAGCAGCCGGGATTGAAAGATTCAGCGAAATCGGCGAATTTTTTGAAGTGAACCGCCCCTTCATATTTCTCATCTGGGATTACAAACGTGGAGCCCTACTTTTTATAGGCAGAGTAACATATCCAGAACCTCTGGCTGACTCCACTACCTCCTCGTCATAGAAACAAATATTCCTACAAAATAGTTAGTAAATAACAATAAGTACGTTTAAATGCATCTTTTTTAATTCACTCATAACATACATACGCATGAGAGAGAAAAAACAATAAAAAATGGATAAATTTTCGCAATTTTATTTTCTCGTGCCATTTTTTAATGTAAGTCAATGCCACATACTACTACACTCTGTCAATTTAATCCCCGTGACATTTACTTTTCCATTGCGGCCAATCTATTGGGTCAATCTGCACAATAACGTATTTTATTAATCCATTAAATTACACACTTTACGCCTAAAATACTTTCATTTATTTTCTCATAAGAGGTGTGGTTCTATCCACACCACGGTTGCACCGCGGTACTACACTGTGCGGTTCAATCTTCCACGTATTAGCTCCTCCACTTTCAAGATACTTCATGTGACTAACGTGGGATATGGCATATTGTCTTGACAGCGAGTGCTTCAAACTGCATATAAGTACCTAGAAGTAAGATCCACCAGAAAAGTTGACACCGGCAACCTCAAACTAAATGTTATTGTGAAAGTGACGTGTTTTTTTAAAACAAGTGGGTTAATGGTACAAATCACAAGTGGCAAACTATGACATTGACTTCGGGATGTCATATTGTCCTTCAGCTTTCCTCTGCTCCACTCCAGATATGCATGACGTATCAGAAATTGGTCTCCACAAATGAACAACAAAATATCTTGAATCGACGGCTAACTATCTGGCGGATAGTTCAAGCGCCTGAAAACTGTAATTGGTTTCAATTTGTATTTATAACTATTCGCCCCAAATCCCTGGAGTGCCCGTTACTCTTTTGGGAGTGATTTTTGGCAGCCCACGGACTCCCCAACTTCCCTCGACTGAATCGTCTGGCGAAAAACTTGAGCTATTCTACCTGTGCCCTGGGTATTTATTGAATTGAGCGAGCCGTTATCGATATCATTGGTTATTGTTCATGTTTCACAAATTAACAGCAAATTGTGTGTTTTCATTTTCATTGAGCATGAATAAAAGCCGTAGTACTCCTTATTAAATAGATTGATGTGATGACTACACACGTTATGAAAAACTTGAGCATGCGTTATTTCACACAATTCATTCATACAACCACTACTGATCGTACCTAAATTGTGCAACAATCTTACGACGATCTATAGAGGATAGAGTTACAACTTTAAGCACGTTCTTAGTATTTCTTCTAACTTGAAACCATGAATGGTATGACAATGTTGACACAAGATGACAACATGACAGGGTACTATGACAGGTACATATACTGCAACATGGTTAGTAGATAAATGACTACAGCGGCAATGCAATAGCGATTTAAGTAATAAATACTACCAAGTAATAGTACTACGACGACGACGTCTCAAGCAGTGAGAAAAGGTTAACATACCAGATCGCGAATAATTTTATACTTAATAAATGTATTTTAAAAACACAAATCTTTTCTTGATCGATAGATGACAGCGATTGGGGCCTGGGGCGACCATGAACTAAAACAACCTAAATTTTAATCTTTGTAGGCCCACCACCACCAGACCACCAACCAATATACAAGGTTATAAATCTAACGAGAGATGAGATGACAATAAAAATATACAGGGAGAAGAAAAAAAATGACAATGGCAACAGCGCCAAGGATGACTCAAGAAATGGTACAAATATTGATACGGTGGTTCTTTATTGGTGAAGAAAAGAGAAATCATTTTGAGAAACTTTCAGCGACATTTTGATTTTTGGCGAAGTGTTCTTGGTCATCATTTCAAAGCTTCACTGCCCTGGCCTGGTGATGGGATTATTAACGCAGATGTTGTTACTACTTGCAGTTTCTAACAAGTTATCGGGGTGATTTCAAAAGCACGCGTGTGCATGCACGCGTTATTCCTCATCGTCTTTGCAGGAGCAAGATGCACGATTTTTTTGTTATTTATTCTTTCGTCTCTCTGCTTTCATCGTCGTGAAGTGCAACTTGACCATTAGTGATGTACTTTAAGTATTACACAGTAAGCCAACTGATAAAGTCACAATAAATAGTCTCGAAACAGTGGTACATATTTACACTTGTTGATAAAATATTAAAATTGCGACAAGGGCACAAGCTGTTTGTAGTGAAGTGATTTATTCTCACGCTTTGTTGTTTTTGTGAATTTTGTTTAAACAGGACGTTGTTACGTAAATGCTTGACTATTTAGGTACTAAATACATTAAATTTGAATAAAAGATTTTTTTACCACATCGTGTTTCCTTGTCTCCAATTGAACAATAAATTCGGTTAACCGTAGTGTCTGACTTACTATTTATTATGTAATTGTAGCAGCGTATAAACTTTGTAAACATGGCCATCGACATCAAAAGAGTGCTAGGACAGTCAGTCGGGGCCCCACGGTTGCTCTTAGCCGTCCCACGGCTACACAATTTCACGGCTACCGTACGCCGCGGACGGCCAGCAGTGACCGTACGGCTTGCCGCAGCCGTAAAGGAATCAGTTTTACAAATCGTAGACTATATGATAATCTACGGCATGTCTGTCTGTCCGTTTTGTAATTATTTATGACTGCGGCACTATTGTCACAGTGATTAATGATTCGGTACTATTAAATTTG
>JAHZNE010007910.1:0-15890 GCA_027744055.1 Callyntrura sp. NNG-2020 | reverse complement strand
TGCAAAACCCCTTGTTGAGTCAGCATGCAAAAAGAAAGCTAATAAAGATTTACTTCTGTGTCGTAAATCCAATTTCTATGAATAATTGAATGCGTTCATAACTTTTATAGTCTGAGTTTAAAATATTTAGCGTGGTAAACTTCAGCAGACATGTGCAACTTACAACACCAAACATAGAGGCCATGGACCATAACCCAAGCACAAAAAGGTATCCGAGCGAACCTACTTTATCTGCGATCATTGCTAACACATTTTGTATAATGTAGTATATACCGCCGGCTAAGTTGCCTTCATAAGTTTATTTACAATTAACTGCTTTATGGTGACAGTGATATGTAGCAATCTAATGCACACTGGTATGCAACACAAATAATACTAACTTTTAAAATAACAAATAAGTACAAAAATTAATTTGTTTTATAAAGCTCAAAGGGGTGGCAAATGAATCGAAACAATTTATTGAGTAGGTTCTATGAATTTTAGTATTTAACACCGACTATTACAATTACATCGTACTTATTTATTTAATTAATTAAGTACTATTAGCCCAGGTCCCATGCCTGCATTATAGCACCAAACAAAAGTAATCCAGTAAGTATATTTTCTAAAATGGAGGCTACATATGTTGTAGAACGTTGCCGGTTTAAAGCATCAATGTTTCCGCAATAAAATTCCATCGGGTGTAGACTACTTATCACCTTCCTCCAGTACGTTGGACATCTGGTTTTAAATTTGTGAACACCTACATCCATGTCACGAAGAATTTCCGCGGATATGGTACAAGTCTTTGGTGCCATTGGTAAGCCTGCTAATAAAAGTAGCATGCACACAACAACAACAAAAGGTAACAACGGATATAGAAATGGTGACACTAGACCCCAACCAAAAATAGAAAACGTTACGGAAAATATCATGATGTAGAATCCGATTCCCATAAAACTAGCAACAATTTTGGAAATCGCCGACTTTCCGATCAAATGAACAATATATAATTTTTTGTAAGACGAAACACATTTTTCCATTTCGTTACGAACGGAGAACTGTTGAATTTCTTTAAGGTTACAAACTTGTACAAAGGAGCAGAAAAGAATTATTAGAGCACCCAATTGAATGACAGCAGCGATTTCCTGAATCACAATGAACAAAAGAACAAAATGCAACGACAGGTGAAAGCCACTCCAAAATATATTGGAGAAAACCAACAGTTTATTCAATAAAATGCTCGATATGGTGAACTTGACTAATCCTGTACCACCCAAAACACCTAGGAATGTTAAGACAGGCCATAGAAAAAGTACAAGGATATAAGCTAGAATGCCGATTACGTCGTCATTTAAATTCAAATGCTTTCGCCTAAATACATTATACTTTGCTGCAACAGAACGATCTTTATGTCGTTCCCTTCTTTGGGGGACACTAACTGAAAATTGGAACAAATTTTCCATATATGTAGACAGGTCGTCACCATCATGATAAAAGGTGCTTTCCAATATTATTCCTAACGTGGAGATGATATGGACATAAAATGTGAGTAGCACTTGATCTGTGTGCAGCTTTACAATTTCGGATATTCTGATACCATCGAAGCCTACGATACACAAAAGGAGACCGATGAACGCTGCTATCGTTTCAAGAACTACGTAAATTCCGATTATATACCATGGTAATAACTTTATATTTTTTGCCTGTGGAATCAGTTTCTGTTGAGTGGAGCACCAAGGAAGAATGAATTTATAGCCGTAAATCAAGCTTTGGAATTTTTCAGTTAAAGATAAAGTTTTTAGAATCATTGGTGTGGCCATTTTATATGAATATTTTGTTTGAAATATACTTGGATATTTTAATTTGCTTCAAGTATTTTATTTTTCAATGTACAATGTTCCAACGATTACGAGACAAAAAGATGACGACCGTTGAATTGGGGATGGTAAAATCAGGACGGAGGCAGGAAAAGTTTTAATTTCGTTTAATATTTTTTCAATTTCATTTCATTTTACAAAAGTAGAATACTCTTAAGTTATGCTGTTAAGCTGTAAATATTTAAGTTATGTTTTTAAGGCTTACATTTGCTACTAACACTACATACTTCTGTACTGCTGCCCTCCCATAAAATATAAGCCAGTTTTGTAAGGTTTTATTTTGTTTATTCTTTCTCTGAACTGTTGTACAATGTATACACAAAGACTGACGTAAGAGAGAGAAAAACTATACAATATTTTGAATGTAAAATGTGTTTGCTCATTTCCTTGTTTCTTTCAGGTCATTTGATGTCTAAAAAATATTTTTTTCAAACAAAGTTTTTAATAATTAATTTAGAATTGAATAATCTGATATTAAGCGTTTATGTAATGCTACTGTTATTAATTTACCACTTCCCTCAAGTATTTACTTAATTGCGTGAAATTTTGGAATTGTAATTTAAATATAAAGCAATTCTCCGTGAAAGGTCTTGATAACATCAAGTCCTTTGAGTTACCCTCTACTATTTAATTACAACCTACATCGGATGAAGCTGTTGACAGGTACCCTGCTTTCTCCATTTTCAGGGTGTGTGCTCTGCCGTTTCAGTGCCGGTAGAAATGGACGTAGAATTTATGTTTTGTCTGGATTGAATTATACATTTTTGCAAATCCAAACTACTCATACCTGATATAATGTCCTAAATAAAATAGTTCATAAATAATTGATAGGATTGCCGGTAGCCCAACAAAATTTTGTTTTTATATGAAAATGTGTGCCTATTTGATTTATTTAAAACAAAAATATTTACCCACGCTTACAGAACTGTATTATAGAAACATATAACTCAAAAACAAATGTCGCTTATACTAGCATAAATATACATATAAGGATAGGAAAATAAAAATCAACGTATGATAAATATTATGTATAAATAACTAATCCAGTATTCAAATAATGGAATTTTAAATAATAAACTTCTATCAACTATGACATCAACATTTTTCATTTCATGTTTAAAACCATACAATTAAAAGTTAAAGGTATTTATGCACAAAGCTTCTTCATGGTTTCAAATTCCATGCTTTCAGTACTGTACTAAAGAGAAGGACCCCAGTCAAAGTATTTTCCATTATGGATGCAACATATGTTGTTGAGCGGCTTTTATTTAAGACCCCTATGCTCCCACAATGATATCCAAGGGGCTGCAACGATCGTAATGATTTTTTCCAATAATACGGGAATCTCGTTTTAAAATTGTTCACACCAAAATTCAAATTATTCAGAATTTCCACAGACAATGTATAAGACTTTGTTCCCAACGGTAACGCCACCAGTAGCAGCAACATGCACAAACCAGTTACAAATGGTAAAAGCGGATAAAGGAAGGGAGATATCAGCCCCCATCCAAACACCGAAAACGTTATTGACAATATCATGATAAAGAAGCCAGTTCCCATGAAACTAGCAATACATTGTGAAGCGACCGACTTGCCAAGCAGGTGAACAATACACAGTTTCTTGTAGGATGCCACACATTTTTCCATTTTGTTACTTGACGACAATAAATCAATACTCTCCAGATGGCGTACTTGAATGTATGTACTGAAAAGTATCAATAGGCTACCTATTTGAATAGTAACCCCGATTTCTTGAAATCCAATGAAATGCACCACAAAATGCCAGCACTTATGAAAGTAGTACCAATAACCTGTATTGGATTCCAACAGCTTATCCAATAAAATGTTTAGCGTGGTAAACTTTAGTAGACATGTGCCACTTGCAACGCCTAACAAAGATACCATTGGCCACAATCCAAGCACAAAAACGTATCCGAGCGAACCCACCTTATCCGCTATCATTGCTAACACCTTTTGCATAATGTAGTATATACCGCCGGTTCGGTTTTGTTGCCTACTCGTTCTATTACCAGAAAATTTGAACAACTGCTCGATATAATGAGAGACATCTTCTCCAGACTTGTAGAACAACCATTCCAAATGTATGATTAAAACAGCCATGACATGAGCGTATAGGGTTGTCAGAATTTGATCTGTGTGCTGCTTCACAATATCGGAAAACTTTAAATTGTCGTATCCAAGGATACACATGATAAAGACGAGGAGGGCTGCTAAAGTGTCGGAAAATATTACAAACACGGTAACGTACCACGGGAACAATTTAAAACTTTTTGGCTGTACTACCAGTTTCTGCTGAGGAGAGCACCAAGTGAGAGGAAATTTTGGACGAAAAAACGCCTTCTGAGTTTGTTCTGTTATGGCGAGAGTTTGGAGCATCATTGGAGTCGCCATGTTTAAACAAAGCCCTAGTGTGTTTTATTAAATCAGTAAGTTTACATTGACGTTAGCACAAGTAAAGAAACAACATTGGGAAGTTTTATCAAGAAAACTTAAAATGCTGAATTCAAACCAGAATTCCTTTCATACATTAGCTTAAATCAATTCAATTTAACAAAAAACTAACAAAACTATACTACGTCTGGGTAGTGCTGATGTAGAAAGTTTCTATTCGTCTTGATAAAATTGATATCTTACAGTTTGTTTTAATATAATAGTTAAGCATTTCTTCTTACTTTTTAGATGTTTATAAGACATGATAAATATAGAATATTTTACCTGACATTTAGAACTAGTCAATACTTGTTTAATATTTGTAGCTACAATATGTGGTTTAATCTAAATATTTATAATGATGTTTACGAATAGGCATGAGAAAACCTGAAGTACAACGTATGATAGCACATCCATTTTTAAAGTAAGAAATAAGAAAACATCTTATTGCTTACTCTATATCTAAACGTTTTTTGGACGTGGTGAACAACGTGACACAAAATTTTACGTTTATTTTTTATTGCCAACTGTAATAAAATTACAATTCAATTTTAAACTGACGTGAAAAGAAAAGTTTTTTTTACATTGGGTTTCGTTGTTGTTTTGCTCTAGTAGTGTCCATATACACCTGCCGTTTTCATTAAGCTATTTTTGACATGTCGTTTAATTGTATTCATTAAAATCATTGCATTCGAATATATTGTCATTAGCTTCCTTTTATTGACTTCATGTGACTTTATTATGAATTGTTTGTTATCACACCTATCATATTACTTTAACGATTCTAATGTTTATTATGCATACGACATACTAATATATGTTTAACAATGCACAGAAGTTGTGGCTAATTTGTTGATTTAATTATATGATAATATTTCATTAACGTATAAAACTGATCAATGCCTTAAATCCCACGCTCGCAAAACTATACTAAAGAGAAGAACACCAGTCAAACTATTTTCCATAATGGATCCAACATATACCGTTGATCGACATTTATCTAGCACACCAATGCTTCCACAATAATACCCCAGAGGTCGCAGAGACCGTAGAGATTTCTTCCAGTATGGTGGTGCTTTGAACCTGTACACCTTTTCACTCAAATTATGAATAATATCCGCTGATAATGTGTACGACTGCGTTCCTAAAGGCAGCGCAACCAGCAACAGTAGCATGCATACAACAATGACAAAAGGGGGAAGTGGGTACAAAAACGGGGATAGTAGTCCCCACCCAAAAATTGAAAACGTGACGGAAACAATCATGATATAAAAGCCGGATCCCATGAATATAACTGTCAATTCGGAAATAACGCACCTTCCGATAAGGTGAACAACAGCCAATTTTCTGTAGGACGTTACGCACAGCTCCAATTTGTTTGTATGAGACAACTTGTAAATTTTTCGCAGATGTTGAATTTGTATAGATGACACAAAAAGCAGCACGAGGCTGCCCATTTGTATCACAGCGCCTATTTCTTGCAAGGCGCAAAAATTTAAAATAAAATGCCAGAGTAGGTGAACATAGTACCAAAATCCGTGGCTGAATGCCAGTAGTTCACCCAATAAAATAATATGCATTGTAAACTTCAACCACCTCATACTACTCAATAATCCTAACACTAATACAATAAGCCATAAACTGATCACAAATAGGTGCCCAAGTAAACCAACGTTGTCACTTATCGCAAGAACAAACTTTGTTTTGAGTAGTTTTGCATTTTGGAGATGGCGTTTCTTAAAGCTATACTTTGTTTTTGTAGATTGCAGCTCTGGTTTGTTCGTTGAATTTTTTATCCAAACTGAAAATTTAAAAAGTGTGTCGAAATAAAGAGATAAAACATCGCCATATCTGTAAAACAGCCATTCCAAAAGAATGACTAACACAGTGACCAAGTGGGAGTAAAACGTCATGAGAATTTGATCTGTGTGTTGCTTGACGACATCAGAAAACTTTAAGTTGTTGTATCCAATAACACAGAGAAAAAAGAAGACAAAAGCTGCTAGAGTATCAGAGCATATAATGTAAACGGCAATATACCACGATAATAACTTTAAACTTTGGGGTTGTATTACTAGTTTCTGTTGAGAGGAGGACCAGGTGAGAGGGAATTTTGGACGGTAATACGAATTTTGTATTTTTTCCGTTAGAGCCAACGTTTGTAACATTATTGGGGTCGCCATTTTACCACCACTGTTGTTTTCCTGTCAGTAACTTACTTCCCTTGCGTTTACGAAGTCAAGAGAATATTTTATTGTTTCTGAAGGTTATGTTTCATTCACTCTAATTATTTGTATGTTTTGAAAGTTATTAATTGTTAACTGTTTTACAGTGGAAGGTATGCATTGTAATTAGGTGACGGTTATAGTTTGCTCATAGGATAGCTATTTGAGTAGGACATGGAGAATTTATAATAACGACCAATCTGGATAAGATTGAAACAGTTGCTTCATTTAAGGTTGTAGTTTTTTTAACTTTTTTTTCCTGAAGACGTTAATTTAGACACATTAAGAATCAACAACAACCCATTTCTGTTTTGCAATAAACTAAAATTATAAAGAAGTTTTCTACGTGCAATGGATTGATTGTTTCAGATATAATACAAAAAAGGCAATTTAAAAAATAAGAAACGCCGAGCCAGCAACAGAGAGACCGGGTTTGTTTTAAAGTTTGTTTCAACGAAATATGAAAAAGTTTTTCTCTGAGTTATTGAACAAACAAGACATAATTATATACACGGAAACAAAAACTCAAAATTTGACCAATTATGTAGTTACATGCAGTAATTCAAGGTAAGTTGATTATTTCTGTCAATATTATTTTCTTTGTCATGGTCAATCTCAATGTTTTACAAAATTAGAGTTGGGCGAAAATAGTAAATGTGCCATTACAACCTAGTTACGATGTTGCTATTAGAGTAATTAAAATAGACGTTGAAGTAGATAAGCAAGCATTGCTATAAATGAATAAGTGTAGATTTTCAACAAGCATCAAAAATATGAAAATACTATGAAAAGAGATGTAGAGTTGTGCAATAGGAGTCTTAGCGGCACCACACCTAACGCCGGTAATGAGTATTTTATTTATTGCTACCGTCACTGCAGATATTTTTCACAGATATTATATTGTAGGTCTTGCATATTGCTTGCATACGCTTGATTAGTACTTAAATTACGATTTTGTGTCAGAATGTATGAAAGGTGACTTTATAACTAAAATGGGTGTACAGCACACTAAAATATATGCAAATTTAAAAGAATTTTGCTTCTTGCTTGTCGTTTATATTTCTGCTATTGCTGCCACTGATATTTCGACCAAGGACTGTTGCCGCATAAAAGTGTGATTTCAATCTACGAATAGGAAGAACGCTATTACAACTGATATTCAAAGTGATTCATCATGTTATTATATCTCACCATGAAAATTGATTGCTGCAGGAACAAACGTGCTTAAATTGTAATAATGGGTATTTAGTAAAAACTGTTTGTTTATTCACATGCGGTGGGGTGGATGGTAGCAGTAATTTTTGTGCCAGCTATATCCAAAAAACTACAAAATTATGATTTTTGAAGTAGACAAAGTACATGTAGTTGGACAAACTGCAAATTTAATTTTTACATTACGTAATAACCTTATATTTAGGAAATCAGCCTTAGTAAATATAAATGCTGATCACATTGTATATAATATGTTTAATTGTGTCATGGTCGATGTTTTATGGTATGAAAATGTGCAATTATTTATATGTAGATTATAGACCATTTGGAATCAAGTGCAGTTTCCTTGCTAATACCGTAATTGGTTCATTAAGTAGAACACTTCCTGTATTCAAGTTTACAAAAAAACTATAAATTTTAAATGAAAGGGTATGTCAGCATATATATAGACATAATATGCAGCAATAACATACTCACGACAATTCTGTTCGATACATTGTGAAGTTCATGTGGAAAAGAAATAAAATCATTAATGTGTAGATGATTTACAAAAACGATGCACATGAAATACACTTGCTAGGAAATGAAAAAGGTTTAATGAAGTTTGAAATGCTTTCCGTACTTAGCATAAGTGTGATAATAATTACAGCGTCAGCTTCGTTATCTCAGTTTTTTTAAATTATGCCTTTAAAATTAAATAATACATTAATTCAAACTTCATATAAGATAAATTTAGAAACTAAAATATTTTATGCATACAGCTACGCAGATTTCGATGCAGCAATACTCTAGCTTAAAAACATAATTTTACAATGCATTATAACTATTTGTAATGATGCAATAAATTTTGAATCCCCTGTGGTCAACTGATATTAATCAAGTCCTGAAGTTGTGCATGACTTAATAACTTTCCAAGACGTTTTATACTAATTCTGTTTGGTTAAAGAGTTAAAGTTGGCCTCATGGGAATGCCATATTATCATCCAACTATGATACGTGATTATCCATTGATGAAGACACAACTAAAGAAATCATTTTTAGTATAAATCGTACACCGGTGGTTGGGTTGGGTTATCGCCCTTATATAAATAATGATATAGAAAATGTTCGATATTTTCCCATTCATCCGATGCTTTATATTTTTTTCCGTATCATATCCATACTGTACTCATCCATCTAAACCATTTACAATGAAATACTTATATCCGACTGTAAAATATTGAAAAACTGTCCTTGTACAGGTCCTTACAACCTGTCAAACGATTATGACATGGAGCAATTGTTGGAATCGGAATTCCATTGGATACGGAATATACGGTAGTATTTTAAAGAAAAGAAATTCTTATAAAACATTAAGAATGCTGAAATGTGCTGCGACATTTCACGTAAAATAAATGTTCGCTTTTTCAACTTCTGCAGCGTTAAAGAGACGACTAGCGGAAACTGCTAAAAGGTTTTTATAGTGATAATTCCATTAAGTATTCATTAAGTACATATTAAATTCGTACATTTTGGCGAGCTCCTGTGTCAAAAAAATTTGAAAAGCGCAATTTAGCACTTATACTTTGCTGTGAAATTGTACTACATGCGTCAAATTTGGCAAACAACGGAGTTTTTCGAATTAATATGAAACGTTGTATCGAATCGCTTATATTCTGTAAATATTTGAACTGAAAGAACATATTTATCACTTCACTACGTCCAACCGATCCAAAGTCGACCATGACACTGAACGTTGTCATTCGTTTCAGTTTTGATTGTATACTCTTCCTGTCAACGTATAATTTTTTTTTCAAAAACTCAAAAATGATTCTCGCACAAGGTTTCTTACCTCCTTTAATTAGAAATTTAAAACTCTTCAATCGGCTAACCGCCTGCCTTTTCAAGTTTTCTCCTGAAAGTCAAGCATTTTGTGTAAACGCCGTTGTTGAGAAAACCTACAAAAAGCGGTGCTACTTTTCTGCAGCTTTCCTTCTAATTTTATTTATTCAGTTAGGTGACTACTTACAATCAAACGACGCCCAGCTGTCCACGTTAGCCGCAACCCTGTTGTATATTGTGTGCCCTTCATTCGATATCATAGTTTGTCTGGGGCATTATGAGAACCGGTTCGAAATCGTTCAACTTTTTAATAGTTTAATCGCATTTGAGCCGCGACACAACGGTAAGTGTGACTCTAAAGTATACAAGATATCTACAACCTTGATTATTTAATATTGTTTGTGTTTTTAGCGTCCTCATGGATTCCACCTTGGACCCGCCAGGGGGTTGGTCGTAGGGTCCAGAGTTACATTTATCTTCTAGCTTTTACATTGCATTCAATGTATGTAGTTATTTTCTTTCATCTATTCCAAACCCCTTGCTTTCCCGGCGTCCTGGGTTACAAATACTTACCTGAATGTAGAAAGGATCTTCCCCTCAACGCCTTTTCATTTGAAAATCTTTTACTGAAGTCTCTGGTTTCATTCTGTTCCGCGTACACTATTGCCTTTGTCATATCTGTTATCGGTCTGGAAATAGTGATGTTTAGTGCAGTTCCCATCTTTCGTCGTGTCAATGTATACTTGTATTAGTTATTATAGACAAGCTGCATTTCCCTTGCTTATTGTGATGTTAAATTGCATACTAGACGGAATACTGATTATTTATGAATTGGAAGGACGGCTAAAAGCAAAAATGTTTGAGATGTCTAATGAGTTTATTGGGCATGTGAAAACTATGGGATACTTAATGACGAGAAAGTATTGCAGGAAGCATGTAAAGTCTTGGCGCACAATGAGGGTGTTCGCAGGGTCAGATACATTTTACGAAGCAGCTACTCCGCTTGTGCTAATGGATTTTAATGTGTCTCAAACCGTAAATTTTCTTTTGATATGAAAATGAAACAAGAAGATACATTTTAAATTGTATATTCACTTTAGATCATTCGTAGATGTTTATCGTCAACATCGTAATGTTTTTTGTTTGTAAAATTAGTTTCATAAAAATGACATAAGAATCAAAATTTGTTGCCCGACCAATTAACTATATTTTTTAAATAAGTGCTTCAAACTATAAATCCATACATCTGACTATATGAAATTGACATGGGGAAACAAAGCAACAAAATCATTTACTGGTAGAGTTGGTATTACTGGTATATTATAATTGGTATTGGTAGCATTCTGCACCTGGTAATGAACTACAAATTTTATTGGTTATAACCTGTTTTCTTTTCTAATGCCAATTGTATTTATGAAAATTTGAATTTGTGACTTGACAATTTGATTGTTTTCACAATCAAGCACTTTATTGGTTTTTTTTTCTAAATTATATATTTACGTACAATTTATGTAGGTATGTCAATCATAATACGGAACAATAACGAGTTTGGTATACCTTTATCTTCATTTACTACGAGTATTTGTAGTGATGGTCATTCAGGTTTAGGACCTGTAATTACTGTTGCTGTTTGACGTCATTCGAAATATATATAAATAATTACTGTATAAATGTTCTCGCAGCTCGACACGCTTTTTATTTTATAATGCTGTGTTAAACCAACCGTGTTCTTACTGTATTAACGGTTAATGATTTCATCTATTTATAATTTTTTGTATCATAGGCGTAGCGACAGAACACGAATGTACAAGAAATAATACTGTTACTTTAAAGCGTGTTGTTCTGTGTATTTTAAACATATACCACCACTTCAGACACACTTGTTTTTTGTAATAGGCCATATTTCACTCAAATAATTTAACAGCCAGCGACATCGGTTTTAGTTCTTGTTTTGAGATTGAATATGCGACATAGAGTACCAGTTAATAACGTCCAGAAAAACAATGTGCGAAATCAATATTTTTCAGATGGCCAGTTTATTATCTAAAATAAAATTGGTCATATCGGAATTGCTTCTAACGCTAGTCTTGAGCAACTGAATGCCTTTGGTTGCAAGATATACGTTTCACTATAAGAATATTTTCGCAATGAAGGTGACATCCAATTTATTAACTCAAAACACGCACCCAACGCTAAAGTCTTCTACGATACGACCTTACTTAATATTTGTTTTACGAGTATTACTTGTAATTACGAGTATCCAAGTAAGTCAACTTGGAACATCCAGGCGTCCTTCAGAAAATATATAAGCTAGCGTGTACTTTAAATTGAGTCAAAATGTTTCTCGAGGACAAACAAGTAAAACTAGCTCATCTTCACCTAAGAACTCTACAATGCTTTGGTCATTGTCCCTTTACCATAAACCAAAGGACATGGAAGATGCAAGTGACATCCAACACTACACCACAAAGAAAGTTTATGGCCATTTTGCTTCTGATTGCAGCTATTGTAGTGCTCCAAACTGTCTTATTCCAAAATTATTTCTCAGTATTAGATACGTATGAGTCCGTATTAGAGACTTGCTGTAGATTAATATACACTCTCTTTATTTACTTGTACACCCAGCGACGGCGTCAGGTCCGGGAGTTGTTTAATTTGATGGTGACATTTGAAAGAAACCACGCTACACATATTTCTCTAAATGTGAAACGACAAAATAAAATGTTTCTTTTGTTCGTTAAAATGTTCCAAGCAAATGCTGCTACATCATTTCCAATCTTGATGTTGGGATACATGTTGAAACTGTGGAATGATTCGTGTACCCCCACAGTTGTGGGTGCATATCTACTACCAGAATGTTCTGAATCACTAGCACTATCAACCAAGAACCAATTTCTTCGATGGATACACACGACATTGGGAATTATTTATTTGGTTCTATTTTTACTAGTCAATTTTATAACGTCTGCATTTGGCCTGGGGATGCTATGGTTTGCCACGGTGCAGCTTTCCTACGTGCAGTGTTTTTGTTTTAAAGGATATCTTAAGGTGATTTCGACTGTTTTTGAAAATACAACAAAAGTATCACCGCGTCATAAATTTATTTTTCGGAGGTACACTATGCTATTTAAAGTGTACAATCAGCTTTGTATTCTGGTACGGTACTACAACCAAATTCAACAAGATGCGGGAATCATAGGTACGCATTTGTTGGGACAAGTTTGTTTTGTTTCCAGCGTGTACGTAATGATAAGGTATTGGGAGGAACTGTCAACCCTGCAAAAACTTATCTTTCCGGGAATAGCGCTGAATTGTGTACTGATTATTATTGTGATTTATGATTGCTACGGTTCATTACATGATGATTCCGTCAAATTTAAGGAATATTTAATGGCACGATTTTTGCCTACTCAGCATTCTGTTAATATTGGAAGTCCGTTTGTGAAAAGAGTTGTGAAATCATTAATGCCGTTACAGGTAGGATTCGGATCAGTAAATTATGTTGATAAATTAACACCGGTTCGTTCCATAGAGCTGTGCTTGTGTCAATTGGCTAATTTGTTATTACTAAAATAAAGCTTATGATATACATATAAATTATAGAGATTGTTCGTCATTCAGTTTAATCTTAAGTGAGAAGTGAAAATTGCCAACGTGACTAATTTTACACACGCAAAGTTGAATATGAAAAAGTCAAAATTTTTACAAAAGATCATAGTTTTTGTTGTTGTCCTGATCACTGTAAACATCAGATTTGTCGTCATTAATCCGGGTAGATGTTTTAATTTGCATGATGTTACATATTGACCTAGTTGACCCATAGCTACAATAGAACGTTTTTATAATAAATAAATCAAATATATTAGTGTGTACCTAGTATGTATCAGTACATTTGTAACTGATATTGATGATATTGATGATATAAATCAATAAGGAATTATAATTGATATGAGTCATTGATACTACACTACTATTACATGTATGATATGTTAAAAATCTCAATTGCTATAGAATTTACTTCTTTCATCTTAACTTTATATTAAATAAGTATATGTCCCCATCGTTCATTACGAAATAAATAAAAACATGCAATACTTCCCAGTCAACTCAGAAGATAGCACTGTGGTACTGGCTTTGTAGTTCTTTTTTTGGGGTACAAATCACAATTTTTCGTTTATGGAATTATGTTTTGTATCTATAACGTTAATCGTAATAATTATTTATTCGTTTTAGGTTCTTCAAATTACGGATGGAAGCAATGGTAATATTCAATGTATAACCACATTTATGCATTAGATGAAAATATGCTCAAATGGCAGTAAAAGTGCAAATAGTTATACTAGACACCGCGGTATTAAAACTTCAAATTAAAGAGTATATTTGTTACATTCGGTAATAGTATGAAAGTGCAATATTATGAATAATTCATTATTCCCGAAATATTATGGTAACAGGTGATGCACTATTTGAAAAAACATTGGTGCTTCTAAAGTCAAGGGCATCTTATGCTTAAACCATCTCCGTTTAAGGACAGCTAATAAAAACAATCCACAAATTGATAACTCACGTCAATTTCCTTCGTCATTTTTTGTTAATGTTCTTCACGCTCGTCAACATGTTCAAAGTCTCACGTTCCATGTTTGCAACATCGTACCAAAAAGAAGTATACCAGTCAAAGAATTTTCCATGATTGAACCCGCGTACGTAGTTGAACGGTCTCTATTTAAAACACCAATACTCCCGCAATCAAATCCCAGAGATCGTAGCGGCCGTATTGATTTCTTCCAAAAAGAGGGACATTCAGATTTAAACGTATACACGTTTAAGTACAAGTTACGCCGAATTTCAGAGGACAAGGTATAAGAAAGTGTTGCTAATGGTAAGGCTACCAGTAACAGCAGCAGACATACAGTTATTGTAAGGATTAAAAGACAGTACAGAAATGGCGACAAAATACCCCATCCAAACATGGAAAATGTTACCGATACGATCAATAAATAGAAACCGGTGCCCATACAGATTGCAACAATTTTAGAGAATACGGACTTTCCCATAGCATGAACTATCGAAAGCTTTCTGTAAGCCCGGAAACAATTTTCCATTTGTGGTTTAAGGGACAGCAGGTGAATTTTGCGCAAGTGTTCAATTTGGGCCGATGTGCAGAATAGTATCATAAGTGTGCCCGTTTGAATAGTGGCTGCGACCTCTTGGAAGCTAGTAACATATCCAATGGAATGCCAGAGATAGAAAAAATAGTGCCAGCATTCACTGGTTGATTTCAGGAGGTTACTCAATAAAATATTTGTCATGGTCAACTCCAAGATTCCAACAGAGCCCAGTACCCCACCGACAAGCGCTAGCAAGAAAATCGCATAAACAGAAAGATACGCCAAAAATCCAATCTTGTCCTCCTTCACAAATAAAAGTGTTTTCCTGATGTTGTCTTTATTAAATTTAATTGGAACATCCTTTGCCGCAGCCCATGATGTACCCTTTTCTCTACCAACGGAAAATTTGAGCAGGTTATCTGTGTAATGGCACAGCTCAACACCGCCATAGTAATATACAAATTCCAGGAGTATCACTGTAGTATCAAGTAAATGACTGTGAAATAGCATCAGATACTGATCCGCGTGAAGCTTCATGATTTCAGAAAATTTTAAACCGTTAAATCCCATGATGCACATAATCAGACCGAGGAAGGCTGCTAGTGTATCGGCTGTAATAAGAAACACGACATAGTACCACAATTTAATGTTTTTACGCCGTATTACAAGTTTTTCCTGCAAGGTGCTCCAAGAGAGAACGGTGTTTGGTCGGTAAAATGACCGTTCGAATTTTTCCGTTGTTGCCAACGTTTTTAGCATCATTAGGGTTGCCATTTTTGCGTGGTAGGTATAGTGAAATTTTTCAAATTTGTTGGGACTTTAAGTAGAATCCTTGAGGCTATACAATGATTATATTATAAGAAAAGATAACTATAAATGGTTGTCAATTTTAGGGCGTCGCAGGATTTACGGGAAATATGTTGCATATTGTGTATGATATTGTGTCCTTAATAACTTTTTACCAATAAAATTAACTTGGTGAATGCATTAGGCAACAAAAAGGAATTATATACACAGGGATTTGTCAGTTGTTTGCGTCGTTTTTCTTTCAATGCCTTACTTGTATTAGTGTACTATACTCCCCAAATAGAGGAAAATATATGAGAAGCTTACGTGTCAGGGTGCTTCAGTTGGATTGGGGTAGATGAGCATTTACAATAATGATAAAAAATTGGAAATTAAATGTAAAAACATGGCAACATGATGTAACTACA
>JAHZNE010007909.1:0-13076 GCA_027744055.1 Callyntrura sp. NNG-2020 | reverse complement strand
GGGCAGTTCCGGAAGAGAAACGGGGGGAGGGGTCTGTTCCGCGTAGGAGACGGGGGGAGGGAGCTGTTCCGCATAGGAGACGGGGGGCGGGAGCTGTTCTGCATAGGAGACGGGAGGAGGGGGCTGTTCCGCATAAGAGACGGGGGGAGGGATCTGTTCCGCATAGGAGACAGGGGGAGCGGTCTCCTCTGTTTCCGGTTCTGCCACCGCCGCTGTGGGGGGATGGCTCGGTCGCCGCAAAGACCGATACGCCGAAGGAGGGAGCGGTTTCACAAAGGTGATCTCCAGGTCCGGAGAGTCCCGGGAAGGTTGGGGGGACAAGGGTTCGGCCGGATCGCTGCCGGGTTCTTCATCGATGGTGATGGTCTCGACGTCATCCTGTAATTCCTGTACTGACACCGCCCCCTGTTCCTCGTCGATGGTTATCGTTTCCACGCCCGTTACTACCTCCGACCCGATATATTCCTCCTCCGTGCACTGTCTGCATCCTCCCGTCTCATCGGACATAATGAAGCAAGTCCGACATTTGGAATGTCCACAGGAGTCCACCACCCGCCGGTTCTTCATCGTGAACTCCACCCCACAGTCATTACAGAATTTCTCCTCCTCCGTGTTGTACCTCATGCGACGTACCTGTGAGAAGTCTGGCAGAGGCGTGGGTACTTGCTGGGGGGGCGCCATGATGACCCTATTTTGTACATCCGGGGCTGCTACTGCTGCTCTCATACCCTGTAATGCTGCCTCCGCCGCGGACTGACTAGTGCCTGCCACATTGTCGTTCTCCTCCGCCTCGACCACTTTTGGTGCGCCTTTTTTCAGCCGCGCTTTTCTCGCCGACGCGGCCTTCAGCGCCGAGTTGGTGGAAGTGGAAGCCTGTTTGGTCGTCAGGCGAACACTTCGGGTGGTCATGGAGGCGGAGTCGACAACGGGCGTTTTTCTATTACAAAAATTCATATCATACAAATCATATCGCATTATTCCCAAAATAAAATTATTACAAATCTTGCCCCTCCCCCCACCCCTGCTCACCTGTAGCGTCCCAGCTGGAAAACACGAACAGGTCAAGGTTATTCACATCAAAAAATCCCCAGCGCTCTGGGGCGGGCGTCTGTTGCTCAGGTCAAAGTCCTATCAAACCACAACAACAATGACACGCATTTAAAGCCTTTAAAGCGTTTAATTCTAATCATAACCCCATTTATGTTTATCAATGCGGTGACAGGGTCTTATCTAATGTCCGGTTATCTGCTAGACGGTATGACCATCAAGGTTACACTTCACATTCTCCACTCTTACACAAAATAACACGAGAAACTTAAATTTTCACTGAAAAAAAACTCTTTATTTTTCTTCAATTAATAAAACAGCCAAAAAAATCAATAAAAACCGAAAAAAATAATAAGAATGTAGGATGCAGAGATCCCTGCTGCTTCTTGTACGTCTTGCCCTTCCTGGACGACGCGGTGTACACGCGGTTCATCTTCCTCGCCACGTCTTGCAGCCCATGTTTGTTGTTCACGTGAATCCGGAGATTGTGTCGGTGGGCGTACGCCACCCCACACACCGGACACACAAACGGTTTTTCCTTCGTAAGGCGTCCTCATGTGCTCGTGGAGCTTCTGCTTGGAAAATATTTTCTTGTTGCACCCCTCGCAATAATACTGCCAGGACGCCGGCCCCGCAGGAAACTTTTTGTGGAGCTCCAAAATCGAGGAAGGGGGAAAGGACTTGCCGCATTCCTCGCAAATGTGGCGCCGAGTCGGGTTCTCCCCCTTGGGTTTCCTTTGGTGAGTTCTCTTATGAGACTTCCATCCGCTCAAGGTAAAAAAAATTCCGGGAGCAGTTTTCCTCTGGACAGGCGTACTCTTCCCCCGGTGGAGGACCCTCGTATGATTGTCCAGTTCCACCTGGCCTGAATTTGAAGCTTTGCCTCGCGGTAAAAGAGTATCGCGCACAACGGTACGACTTGTGAACCCGGTGAAGTCTGCTCCTTTCCTGGTGGCCCACCCAGTGCACCAGCTCATGCATGGCTAACTCAGGGGCGAAGGTCTTCACAGTCTCACAGAAGTCACACTTAAACTCCCCGTGCAACTTGGAATGCTTTTCCAGGTCGGCTTCCTCTCGCAACCGGTTCCGGCAGCTCTCCACAGCACAGCGATATTTCCCTTTCTTTTCGCTTATAATGTCGCCGATGGTCACCCCTTCCTCGGGGAACGACACGACGGTATTTCGAAGACGACCTATTTCCTTTCCGTGGTGCCTCCGAAGGTGCTCTTGGAGTTCCACCGGAAAGGCGAAGGCCTTTTCGCAGTGCGGGCATTTGTGAGATCTGGAGGTGTACTTCTTTCCCAGGCACTTTTGTGTCCGAGGGTCCTCCTCCATCAACGGCCGGTGAACTCGGTTCCAGTGGAACGGCATTTGCTCTTCCGTGAGGAAGTAGGCCTTGCAACCTTCCTCCTTACAACGGAACACCTTATCCGGATCTTCCAATCGGTTCAGATCGTGACTGTTCACATAGTGGCAAAGGGAAACGCGTTCCCTCCCCTTAAAAATCTTCCCACAGATGGGACATCCCACCTAAATAGGGGCAAGCCCCAAGGGTGCCTCCAAATAGTGGTCGGTAAATTTCGCCTTCCTAACTGTCGCAAAATTGCACCGCCCACAAACCAACTTCCACCCTCCAGCACCCTCATTGTTGTCGCCCTTCTGTTTCTTCCACTCGTGGTCAATTATTTCCAGGGCAGAGGATGACGCTACCGGAACGGGACAACAGTGACACGTGTAAAGAGGATCCCTATGATGCCTTTTCCGGTGATGTTCCAACTCGCCCTCGTGGTCAAATGTCGTGTCACATTTGCCCTCCCGGCAGGGATGATCTCGGGAGTCGGAGGGAAAGTGGTTCAGTTTGAGATCTTTTATAGATAGCTTGCCCTTTAGTTGCACTCCCAACATAGCCACAGTTCCGTTGGAATGTCGATACTTCTCGTGCCACTTTGCTTAAAAAAATTGTGATTGAACCGCTCATGTGGAGTGCATTTTGTGCAGATAATCCCTTCTCCTTGTACAGAAACACCGTCACCGCCTTTCAGAACCTCCTCCTTACATTCCGCCCCGCTATCAGCACCATCTTCAATTTCCTCGACCAAATCGTCCGGACCATCCTCATTTGAACCTTCTATGAGATCCCTGAAATTCCCAAAAATTATAATCCGTTCCCGTTAAAAATCCAATCCTCAATTTTATTAACATAAACGGTTTTAACCTCATACAATTTCCAGTCGTCGTCTTCCGACTTCCCCATTCCCATGGCCAAGGCAGGGGTAGACAATGTTTTTGAAATTGGAAGATCTTCCAGGTCCTCCTGGTCCCGCTGTTGGCAGGTAACTGACTGAATGTCGGTCCAGTCTGACGGCGGTGGAAAAAGTGGCGTTGCAGTGCACACAAGGGAATTTTTGTCGGAGGCTTCGTCGCGATGACGGGGAGAGTTCCAGCACTGAACCTTTTTTCAAAGTGTTGCTGAGACGACGACGACGACGACGTACTGACAATGTCAGTGTCAACGTCACATTCCAATTTGGGAGGTGGTAGGTCCAGCCCGAGTGTTGGGGAACCCTTGAGGCATTCTGCAGTTTCTTCTTCCTCTTCGCTCGTCTCACTGCTAACCCCACTACCACCCCCAAAGGAATGTACGCTCCCCATGTCAATATCACGTTCCTCCTCCACTTCTTCACGGACCTTCATAGATTCGTCGCTTTGTGGTACTTCTTTAACGTCGTGGTGGTGCTGTACTGGCGACATTGACGTTAATTTCACAGGAGACATTAAATCCCCGTTTTTATACGTTTGGACTTCCACGAAAAACAGAAAGATTACTGCAGTCAATGAGCTTATCCATCCCAATAATAGGAGCTCAATCCTTGATACTTGGTCGCTACCAGGGACAACGTCGACAAATGATTGATGGGCTTCTCCATGAGAATTTGTGGGGGCGTTCGTGAAATTACCGTTCATAGGGGGAATTGTACCGCTGTCTGTGTAACTGGTCTCATCGCTGTTACTCTTACGTCTTGTTGAAGATCCGTCCTGTTGATCAAGTCTAACGCGAGGTAAGAAAGACGCCTCTGGCGTCGTTTACCTGTACAAATACAAATAAATGGTTTACTGAAGTCAGTCTCTTCAAAATTAATTAAATTCAACAATTAATTAACTTATTACTTGATATGAAGTACATAATTTGACTGTGACATTCTTACATTTCCGTTTAAAGTTGGTTCGAAACTTGTCCAGAAAAGTTCGTTCCCCTTTTTCAAAAAAGTTGTATTTACCAAAGGTATCTCTGAAGATGACCCACCTCCTTCTGCTGTCCTTCATTAGGGTCGTTACATTGAATTCTGACTTGTGCTCCGCACCATTTCCGAAACGCCCTCATCCTCCTGGAAGGCACTCTCTCCGCGAATCGCATCACTTGCCACAACTTTTCAATTTGCCAGTTTACCCTCCTTTCCGCACACTTCCACTCATGATACCGATCGCAGTAATCCTCAATTATTCGAAAACAATCCCCCCAGGAATTTACCAGTTCCCCCCAATCAGGGGGCATCTCTCCCAGTAACTCTTTACCATTTACATTAGCATCGCCCTCAAATTGTCTACCGAACAGTTTAAAAAATCTTGCCTGGGCATTCCTCATGGTCGTTAACCTATCCACCTCTCCCTGATCTGTCTCCCGCTGTGACCTTTCACTACGGGTAACCTCCTTACAACAAAATGGGCACGGCACTCCCAATGGGAAGTCACCAACAGGGGTCTCCTCACCCCCAACATTATCCTCTCTTGGAGACAACATGTCATCGTCACCCTCCGCCCAGTATCCTATCAACACCCCCTGTCTAATTACCAAGGCCAACAACCGGTCACCACTGTCAACCGCCTTGACCTGTCCCCTCCCCAAATAATAAACGGTTTAAAGTTAAAAGCGCCCCGATCTCGACTTACCTCGAAAACGGCGTCAGGAACACGGTTACCAATAGGCGATGCAATTTAACAATTTCCCGTTCAATTAACAACTTGTGTTGCACTTTTCTTAGCGCTGCTAACTGTAATTAAAATGGCTAAAACGGCAGTTTATTTAAAAGCATTTTTTTACAAACGCACTCGCAGTGGATTTAGTTTTTGTTTTTGTATTTTTTTTAGTCAACAGCAGCTCACAGCAGAGAAGAATAAAATGCATTTTTGTCAGCTGCTGCAACTAGAAAAACAAAAAGGGATGCATCCCAGCAAAGCCCATAAGCATTACTGGTATAGGCAACCACTTTGCCTACGCAGCGCAGCAGTAGACAAGCAAGCGAGAAAATTCTCTGGGGGGGGGTAAAAGTAAAGTCCTGTTGTCTGTATACGCGATATGCGTATATCCCTATAGCGATATGCTATGCTTGTATGAATGTAGGCAAGCCAGCGAGCGAGTGTTGCTCTTCGCGTAGACAGACAGAGTAAAAGCATTTTTTCTCGTTGCTGCTGCTGCTATGCTGTTGCTGCTGGAGCCGAATCAAGCAAACGCGAGCTCCGAAGTTCTCCAGTTTTCGGTCGGCGTACCTACCAAACGTGTAAAATCTCCCGGGACGAGAAAAGAAGAAAAGAGTAGATTTTCAAATTTGCATATTTTCCGTTTATGGTAAACATGAAAAATTCCGTTTTGACTGCTACATTTTTCGGGGGATTTTTTTTTTCAATTCCCGGATGGACTCCCCCCGGTTGGCTGGTGGCTCCCAAAAGATTGTGAATGTTTGGGGGGATGTCAGTTCTATCTCCATAGATCATCCGAACATCACCCAAGAGAGATTTATTCCCCTTTTCACCTTCTTGTCGTCAGTCATTCATTCACACACAGATAGAAACCCATAAAATCGATGATGATGAGGTACTTAAGCGGAAAAAAGGACGCGTTGATGGTACTGTCAACCCGAAAACTTTTTTTTATCTCCACTTTCGCCTCGCAACACCTGGTTTCGGTCTATCTGTTCACCTGAAGCCTCTGGAAGGTTGAGAGAGGATTTCATACCTACCATATAGCGAAACAGGAGCTGTGGGGAGTTTGTGGGTCCCGTTATTACGAGTTGACAGCAGAAATCGGTCAGAGTAAACAAGTGGTGGCCCCTAATTTTTTTTACGCCAATCGACTACATTTTGCCAGAAACGTTTACATTTAAAATATAAAGCGATTTGGCGACAAGAAATTTTTTAAACCCTTTTTTATGTTGTAAATGGATTATGCATCCATACAGGAAAATTTTATTATGTATCGGTTTGCCCCAAAACCTACTTATAGAAGGTTATGGCCAATTTTAGTTTATAGAATATTTTAAGGGTCATCATTTCAAGTTAGGTTGGATTAGGGTTCTTTCACGTTTACCTAACCAAGTGCAACCTAACGTAAAATAGCCATAAACAAATAGGGGCCACCATTTGTTTACTCTGACCCAGAAATCTCTCTTCAAAAAATATGACATATCTTAAAAGAAAAAAGTGAAAGTAAAACAATTCCTCTAATGTTTCAGCCCTGGGACTAAAAAAAGGTGAAAGGTCTAGCTTTAATTGATTATTGCATCCTTATTTGTGGGTGCATCCATTAAGCAAAAGTATCAAGGGTAAATTAAATTAATTACATTTTCACATTTAAAATTAGTCAACGGGAAAATGTAGTTCAAACAGAAATGTAACCAGACATGAAGCGTCAATCAGTAAATTACAAGGGTAATTTACAATAACAATAACTTCAAAGGGCGGCAACTGAACCAAACAAATCTACTGCCGCTTCCGGATTCGTGCGATACAGCATCTTGAAGTTTTCCAGCTCCTGAAGTTCCGCATACTTTCTGCACAAAAGTAACACAATTAAATTAGAAAACCTGGAAATAAGGAATTACGTTCAGCAACACTATTATTTATCATAAAAACAAAAAAATGCCCATAGTCACTTACAACTTGAGAATACGAGCAGCCACTTGTTTCAGTTCCAAACAAGTCGGGAGACAGCAGCGTGCAAAACAAAAAAGTCGGAGGGCCCCCTCCACTGGGAACCACTCATCCTGTTTTCCCACCAAAATGTGTACCATTTGCTGCTGCAGTTTTTCAACGCCGTACTTCTCGGAAGCTTCCAGGAGCTCCAAGCAAATTTTGAAATTTTGCTGGGCAGCAGGAACGCCCCCGCAATAAAGGTAATTAAGGAAGGTTCTTACTCCCTCTTCACTCATGTCGTCCATAACAAGGGAATTGGTCCGCCCCTCCACAAAAGATTCATCCTGGAGCATTCTCTCCAGTACGGGGCTATTGCCTGGTAGAAATAAAATGTTTGTATAATACAGACAATGGAAAAATCACTTTCGAACCTGTTCGAGAAGGAGGTTACCTGCGAGAAAGAGTTTGTGACAGGGAATCTTCTTCCCACTTGCCGTAATGATTTCCATGTCCGTTTGGAATCCCTCCGAGAGTATCCTCTTGTTAAATTCAACAGCAGGATTGTTCTTGATGATCTGGTCAGCGTCCGTGCCAACTTCTACCGGTAAATGGGGGACAGTTCCATAAACCCGAATTCGCAAATCAGCCTTTACCGTACGCGCCCCAGCTTGAGTGGCACGGACATTCTCCCCAAATACGCCTTGGAACACGGGCACCGCTTCCACGTCTTCAATGCGGTGGGTAACCGGGATCCCTGAAACAGGAGGATTTTTGTTATTTTTTTAGTCGTTCGGTTTGTCCTCCTGAATAATTAATCATTGAGGAGCTTAAAATGACATCTGTGGTATACCCCAACAAGTTAAAGCGAGGGATAGTAATTGTAAGTTTAGCTTATAATTTTGCTCCAGGTCCTTCGTGATCCTGCTCCCATTCGTGAAATTAAATAGTTCCACCGTCGCTTTTATCCCGGCACCGGCAATCTCTACGAGATCCCTGATGAATTTTCCGCCCAGCAGGAACTTCATCTTCAAGTTGGTGTCATCAGTAAAGCCGTACATAAATCGAATTTTCCTACAGCAAAAAAGATGATGGAGTGGCACCCATGATGCATAATGATTAGTGTTAATTACGACGCCATTTTTCCTACTTTTTCTCCAATCATCATTATATTGCAAGCGTTAAATAAATAATTACACGGGCTACGGGCTTACTTTGATTTATCGTTAGCTGTTTGATCCCGAAGGAGCTGCCTCAATTTATTACACACTCGCCAAGAAGCATCCGTGTTGTCGTCCGGCCATATGGTTGTAAGTTCTGGATCCATGTCTACTGTGCGGAAGGCTGTGTCACCTCCTGTCAGGTCCAACGAAATCGTATGTTGAACTAACGTAAATTTCACATCCATAATTACTGCTTTTGCACTTCAAATTTTAAACACAACAGGAACTAGTTACCAAACGTGAATGACACACGTCACACCGAACGTAGTTAATTCGACCATAAATAAACATTACAAAATTCAAAGGCTCCCCCAAAATTCTCACACGGTAGAGCAGCAGCAGACAACAAAATGAAATGAAGACTGACGAACATGTGCAGCTAACGGAACGCCTGACGGAGTTGGGTCACCCAGGGTGTTGAATTCAATGAGCAGCTAAGTACATCTTCGAACGACGTAGTATTCACACAAAAGGTTTAAGACCCGTTAAGGTAAATGCCATGCGGAAAAATGTAAAATAAATTGCAAAATGAAAGGTGTAATTGAGTTGGGATGCATCTGGGAAAATCTGGTCACCGTAATCATAACCAAACGACGTCGCACTTTGTCACATAAAAATAAATCAGATATATACATATATTAAACTCCGTCTCGAAACTTTGTGGCCAGTGATATAAGCCCATGCAAAATTCACGTTTTAAAATGGGTAACGTTTTACGTACTCGGTAAGGATGTCTGATTTTGTTACTCAATACTTGAAAAAAATTTCATTTGATTTTTTGAAAATGATTCTATGATAACAAATTTGTAAACCATTGGATGAATGGTGTTAGAGTATTTATAGTATAGGCGTTTAGTGTATACTACCTCCCACTTTTACATGTATTTGAATAAGTAGTATTTGTAGAGTAATAAAAACGTTGGTAATAAATCGGTAAACCCGTAATCGGAAAGTGCCCCAATTGGATTAATTTCCATCTTTGTTGGTTTGTAAAACGATATAGTCATACGTCATAGAACATCAGCCTGGGAAAGCTCCTTTCTTGCAACTTGTGTCCTCCTATGACGTTTCCTCCTGGTGTACAATTTTATTTTTTCTCATGTTTGGAACAGCATCCATCATAAGTGGTGTGATAGTGGCGTCGGAACATCACGGCAGGGTACAAACCGACGTAAAAGGAAAAGCTTTAATGTACTGGACGCAATGGGGCAGACACTTGATGGCCACCGGAAAAACGTTGGTGGATCAAGGATACTATGAAACAAACGATCTGAAATATATCGAGAAGTACTTCAGTGTGCGCGTCCTAATTACCGCCACACTTTTAATGGGACTGGTACTAAGTCAAGCATATTTAGGAGACAATATAGTCAACATCGTCAGTCCTATTAAATCCGTGCCATACAAGCAGTTCAAGGAACTTGTCAAAATAGTATATGATATTTACTCCACGGTATTGTTTCACGCGAACAAGATAGATCATTTTGAGGGATTTCATGTTGTGTACGATGAATTGAAGGCTTGCTCTGCCTGCAGTACGACACGGGGTGCGCATTGTTTCCGGTTCCGGAATTTCGTCGAAGGGGAAGATGAGGTTGGGAATGACGTGAGAAAAAATATGAACTTGGCGCTCGTATCACACGTTAGTTATGTGTACAACTACAACCTGTGGGGGGCGTTGCAGAGGTATGTTGCTTCATCTTTTTAAAAAGATTTTCATTTTCAATTATTACAATATAAATATATGATTTGTTTGTGAATTTTTGCTTTGTTTAATCATTAATTAAATATTACTTGTTTTTAGTTATTAACTGTTAATTATTTATTAAATATTATTAATTTTTAGTTATTAATTGTTAATTAATTATTATTAACCAATAATGAAACTAACAATTCTGCAGAAACAAGTCTAAAATATCGTGAGATCTACCAATGCCGTTCCTGAGTCAATATGAGCAATACGTTTTAAATCACACCAAGCTCTTGGCTACCTCCGCCTCCGTCCCATTCGCTGACTGGGAGCTACTGACTGATTCATCAACGATTCCCAAATGTTCAAAGGGGGAACGGATGAGCATAGTCGTTTCCGAAAGGGAACAAATGGAAGCCAAAATGTTAAACAATCACCAATACGAGAAATATGCCCACTCGCCGCTATCATTTGGAAAGGACACAATTGCGAGCGTCGCATATGGGCTTGTTTGGGTGGGGAATGTTCCCACTAAAGCGCTCTTCAAAATGAAAGCTTTGTACCCTGCTGGGATAATAGGTTGGCATGAGCATTATGCACAAAGGTATTACGAGTCTGCGGGAATGCTGCTGGATTTCCCGGTGAAAAGCCGATATGTTCAGGCCCCCAATTTAGAAGGAAGTATCAAAATTGTGTTTGTTATTTTACCTCTTGGAGTGGGCCCGGCAGTGCTTGCTTTCCTGTTGGAGGGGTTAAAAGAGAGATGGACCTTATTTCTTGTTTGTTGTAAGTTGACCTATTGGAAGCGGCTACATCAAATTTGGAAATGTCTAAAGGTTACCGACGGATTTGGCTGTGCTTGATATCATCTGTAGGTATCTCTACCTTCCTCTGTGCATGACTTGACGTCTAAGTCAACGTTTAGAATAGACCCATCTAACTAAAGTCACCAAAGTAAATTGTAAGATCATACAAATGTATTGCTACTAAATTCGACGGATGTCCATTAGTGGAATGAGTAATCCTTTTACTTTAGTCATTATGTAAAGTAGAATAGACGACTTTCATAGAATTTGGAAGCCACTGCCCGTATAGGCTCGACAAAAGTGGCTCGTGCCATTGTCCGCCCTGACCGATCTTTAGGCCCGTCAACGCTGATGAAAGAACAAGCGATTTGGTACGTTCCTATGTAAACAGATTTGGTGCATCTTTAAATGCAACCGAGTATGTAGACTTTAAATCAAGGTATATTTCCAAAGTAATTTCCCAAATGAAAGGTATTTTCGTAGAACTAGCTCCACCCGGTTACGTTAGTGACTGCAAATGAATGAGACTTGATTGTACTAACAAGATTAAAGAAGATGAAATCGATCGAAGTCGGCCCGATAGCAATAGCTGCGTACACCTTGGAACAGAAATCAGATTCTGGCGATCCTGCATTTTTTGGCAATTACGTCTAAACGAGCCGACGGTTTCGGCTGTGCGAGGTATCATTGGAGTCTGCATGAACTATTCTATCTGCAGGTATCTCTACCAGATTCACTGTATGTTTGTTAGTGCTGAGCGCGACCACCTTTGTCCTTTAGTCTTTATGTAGAAATAGAATGGGCGTTGTACATTCAGAATTCGGATGCAACTGTATATACAGGCTCGACTAAAGTAGCTCAGGCCATTGTGTACCGTGTAATTTTAACCCTCTGAGTACGTTGGGTTTAAATTAAGGTATCTTTCCAAAGTAAATTTCCAAATTAAAGGTCAAAGTTGGCCAAAGTGGCCGAACTGTTTACGTGACGCAATAGGATCAAATCATTTTAAGTCGGCCCGAATGCAATACCAGATGCATTTTTAAGTCAACCCTGTGCATCACTTGACGTATATGTCAACTTTTAAGATCTGAAGGACAGTAAAACGTCCAAAATAAATAGTCTTCCACAAATGTTTTCTAGTACAGAGCTTTACCAATGGTTTCCTATACTCAATGTGAAGAAGTAGATTGGGCGAATTTGATACAAATTGACTGCATCTTAATACACAATTTTGCTATAAAAAAGTATTTGCTACACTCCTACGTCATAGAAAAGTTAAGGTATCTGTCCAAAGTCAGGTTCCTAAGGAAAGGTATTGTGGTCGGACATATTTTTTTTACATAATTGGTTGTACATCCATGTATTTATACTTGTAATGTATTTTTCCCTCTCGATTCTACTGTGATTTTATAATATGAATCCCCATGACAGTGGCGATAATGTACACTTATTGAAAGGAAACGAAACTGACGATCCATGTGCATTACTAAGTACATGTACATTTGCAACTGACTGAGACATCTCTTTGATTATTTTTCTTTCTTTTTTTGAAAGATTTATGCATTTACTATACCGTATTGCTACAAGTCAAGCAAAGGTATTTATGTAAAGTAGTAATAGGATGTTATGGTATTTTGATGTACATGAATCATTTAATTTGAACTCAAACACTGTAGATGATTTACTCGTAGATGCTTGCTACGTTGTCGTCGTAAAATTCAAACAGTACGCTTCAATTTTAAATGTGAAGTTTGAATATTGAATTTTAAATTGGAATTTTAAACTTAAATTTTGAATTTTGAATTTTAAATGTTTAATAATATCCAGTATTGTAGGTATGGGACAGAACCAGAGCATAAGAGAGACCCTTCCGGAGGAGGTATGTTTGTTTACAAATTGGTGGTATTAACATATACGACAAACTGATGACAAATCAATTACTTATTAATGAATCATCTTCCTTTTCCTTGCAGGTTCTTCTCCACATTGCATCCTATTTGCAATTACATGAGGTGAAACGTCTTCGACTTGTTTGCAAAGAGCTGAAGGCGTTTGCTGAAAACGATGTGGTACTCCATCTCAAAATGTCATCCGATAACATTTTCATGATCATTAGCACTTTAGAAAACAGCAACGTAGGTCACTGGAAATTGGAAAATATGCGTTTCCTTATGTTCCATTGGAGAATCTGGATTTGATCCGGCATCTAACAATTAACAAGTCAGTTCATCGTTCTGCGATGGACCAGCTCGTCATTGGATGTGTAAACCTGCGAAAACTAACGCCAACATCCCCTGGAATTTTGGAAATTTTTAGCGAAAAGGTATTCAAGAGAGTCGAGTATTTTTCATACTCCCTTTTATCACCTAGAACTGCCTAATACATTGTAGATTCAAAAGCAGAAAT
>JAHZNE010007908.1:0-11303 GCA_027744055.1 Callyntrura sp. NNG-2020 | reverse complement strand
AATTGGCTGTTATTGTAGGAAGCGTAAACTTTGTATTACCCTTTGCCAGTATAGTACCCGAGAGCTTGTGTAGGCTTTCTCCAAAAACTGTGTTTAATTGAATTGTGGTTATCCATAAATTGCCTTCATTAAACTATCCATTTATTTATAACTAGTAATCATCGACATTGTGAAAAAAATTGCCTTGACTTGGATCATCTTCGTCTCCTTTCGCGCGCGCACTCATCATCGTTATCTCCCACGCAAATGTCTTCCTCTTACTCATCACCTTTTATCCATTACATTTTTACATAATGACAGTTATTACCGGATTTAATGGGGAAAATTAGATTTGCAAATCATCACCGTCTTCAAAAGCACTTGAACAACTTTGCTCCACTCGGAGAATCAATGATACCAGAAAGTATGCACTTTTTTTCTCTCTCTGTTCCCCTGCCATATCTTTCCAATCCAAATTATCATAATTCTTGTTCCCCACGAATCGTCAAGATCATCGCCGTGATTCCCATATCTCCGCTTTTATGATCTATTAGCAGAAGACAACATCATTAATGTCACTATCGTCCAATCAATCCCGTGAAAAAGTGCAAGGTGCACCCTTTATCACATTTAAAACTGCACTAGCAAACTTTCAAACGGCAACGAGAGATACTAATCACCCTCCTTGATGGAGGAAACAGAGCAACAACAACAATTCATTCATAAATAAATATATGCTTGCTCGCTATATTTTAGACTTGTGATAATGAATGTTGCCATTAAAGTAATTTTGATATTGCTAATAGCATTGCCAACTTGCCTTTTTGCAAGCCTTCAATACCTCGAGTACAGTACTGCACACACTACTACTTACTGTGTACGTGCCTTTATCACCCGTACGTCAGTCCCCGTCATTATCAGTATGGTATCATCAGTGTCAGTGATAAAAATGGGTAATAATTACCATAAATAAAAGAAAGGAATATCACAAATCATCATCACACGACACGGCTCTGTTAGCACTTGACTAATAATTAGATTGATGGCGGACGCGGATAGTGGACAAACAAAGAAAAATAGCAAAAACGTAGATGCATACTAGTAAAATATGCAATCATACGCGGCGCGGCTAGGCCATTTTACACGTATTTTTACGATTAGCAAGAAACGGACCAATAATAGTAATAACCAGTAGTGTGCCTGCATATTATATACAGGAAAGCATCTCCACGTTAATGGTGTACAACTAAATATATCCAGATAAGTTTCTTCCTTGCTTGGTAATTATCTACCTGTTGTTGGTAGGATCATACACGGCATTGTTGAAATTGCAATAGGAAAAATGTTGGGGTTTGCTACCAGTACGGGGGTGCTTCGCAATTGTCCTTTGTAATCATTACGTACTTTTTGTACCATTCTTATCGGACTTTAGCCTCACAAGAGGAATCTCCGTTTAAACATTCCTCTGCAATCTCTTATCATTTAAAATCTCTGCTAATTGAAAATTTAAATTATGTTGTACTCCGTAAAATTGGAGCGAGAGTTTATCAATAAATAAAACAGAATATTTTTGTTACTTTCCGTAGTAGACAAAAGAATGGCAAATAAAAAAAGGATCCTCATGTACTTTTGCTAATCAATGCTAATCAAGAGATCTTTTAAGATTTTTTTATTTCATTTTTTCTGTTTTCGGTTTTCCCCATATAAGTACCACCATTCATGGGGTTGATGATGATGATGATGACGACGATGATAAGCTTAAAGAAAAACACTATTTTTAACAAACGATAACGTATTTTGATCAATTTTGAAGATAAAAAAAGAAACAAGTGGTTCGTGGTGGCTAATAGGTATTGTGTAATGGTGATGGGGCTGTTGATAGTTTAACGATGTTTGACGACGATGCCGTACTACCACGGCCACGACAATGAGACTCTTTTTTAGATGTCGTTTTCGAATGTAGGGGACCTCCTGCTGCTCCGAACGTCATTGTCGCTGTGCATATTGTAACAACAAAAAGTAAATTGCTGCTGCTGTTGAGGCTGCTACACGGCATTGAAGAGGGAGAGAGAGAGAGAGAGAGAAAAACAAGTGATTTGAAGAACGTATTTATTGAATTGAATTTTTTGAGAGGATAACTTGACTTGAATGTTGGAGAGGAACGGACAACAACAAACGTTGAAGTGGCCTTTATTCCCCTTTCCCAATAATACATTTAAGCACCATTACCAAGCAATCATATAATACGGTAAATGTATTAAGCACCTGTCATCTGTTACCAAATAAATTAGCTTTTTCTCTGAGACCGATTAGCACACACGACGACGTGGAATATATAGAGGAAACATGACATATTTCATGATGCTTGCAGGTAGGTATACACATAATTAAAGTAGTTTTGGGTATAATGTGGCATATATCGCATGTCGCATCGCTCTTGTGTGTTGTGTGCACCACTCACTACAACTGACTACAGCGCGGTAGTTGATGATAGCTGATGGCTCCTTTACGAGGAGAAAAAAATCATTTCTGAAGCCTACTTTATATGATTTGACAACAAGTCATTTTGCTTTACTCTGATCTGACCAGGCCTTTTATTAAAGATTAAATTACAGTAAACATTGTGTCGTGGCAGGCATATCATCATCAGCCGCACTATCAGCAACGTATAAAGTTACATAAGTAATAAAATGCCATACATTTTGTTACTTTTACTCTCTACAATAAATATTTTGTCAAGCCATAATAATGACACAATAAAAGAGTGTGTATTGTACAGAAGGGGTAGAAAAAAGAGAATGTAATGACTTTGCTGTGTTCTTCTGCATTGTAGTATATTGGCAAGTAACTCCTCTCTCGCTCCCTTCTGCCCATTCTACCACCACCACTGCTTAATAGTTTGTACAGTAGTAGTCCCTGGTCACCTTGTGTTTTTGTTTTTTCATTATTATTGACCGTTGTTATTTCTAGTTCTACTTCTCTACATGTCTGCCTGCTTACACGGTCGTCAAAACATGATCCTCTTAAAGAAAAAATGTGTGCCTACATGAAAGTTATTTTTATGCTGCTAGTAACAGGGTATCGATTCACTCCTTCTGTTGGCTAATGTAATCTAATAATGTCATTTGGGAATTTAGGCAATTGTTAACATGTGTACGTGAATGATGATGACGATGATGATGATGCGTAGGTATAGCTAAAAAGGAGCAATTTGTAAAGACAAATTGCATTAATGTAGAGGATTCATAACATAATTTTTTAGAGTTTAGTTGTTACATAAGCAAAATTAGTTTTGATTAATGGCGAGGGCAGGAAATTAAATTGGTACTCTGGTGGACGGGGAGTTTGGGAAGAGTTGTCGTTGAAATGTTTACATGTTCATATATGTGCTCATGTGTGTATGTTGTTGGTATATATGTGTGTGTGTTCCTTTTGGAGACATATCACATGTCAAAAATTATGCCAGTTACCGTGTGTGTACATGTAGGTATTTACAAGATCGATTTGCTTAAAGTGAATTGGTGAGGGTAGGTCGAATGGAAAAGTAGATTTAAGCATGCATGGCAAAAACAACAGAAAAAAGTAATTAGTTTGATAGCATTGATTGTTATGATGACATATAGCCTTGTAATTATAGAGACATATGCATTTCATGGTATAATGGAGTCCCGTGGGGCTGAGATGAATATTGACAATTTTCCGTGTTGCGTTGTCAGTCATACAATATGTATGCGTAATATACAAGCTGCTCGATTCCTTTTGCAAGCAGGTAGCTAACAATAGATTTGGACTTAATTTTGAACTCGGCTTCAATTTAAATCAGTCGAGTCAGCAAATACCGGCAAAGAAGGACAATCAACTCGCCCGAATAGGAATGTTCCATGATATGTGCGGGATATGAGCTAAATCTCGTGGAAAATAGACTTGCAATGCACTCAAATAAAGTCTGGTAAAGATAGAGACATATTTGAGATATTTTTTTTTTCAACCTTTTCAGTCAAATTAAACTGATCGCTTTATTTTCCATTTTTGCTTACTTCACCGTTATCTGGCTTCCTTTTGTAAGTTAACTTATGTATGTTACGGATTTAACAGGTTTTTACGGATCTTTTCTCATTATTTTTATATAATTTTTTTCCTCTCTAGGACTGTAGTAGTTCGACTATTACAAAAATTGGAATGTCTGATTCATTTTTGGATTGACTCTCGAGAGCAATTTATTAATTGTTTCATTTTAGAAATCTCTTTCAATCTGTAAATTGGCATCAAATATGTTTACTACCTTCCATTATCATTTACTTCAAATTAATATCCGTTTTACAGTTTTTTGGATTGTACAAGAACACATGCACACATACAGTGTTTTATGTCTAAAAATAGGCAATTTTTCTCTACAAACTTCACAGCAGTTTTCTTTTACTAGAATAACGTTTTGTTGATACACAATAACCTTACGATGATTCATGTTAAATTTTTTACTACTAACTACTATCTATCTATATATATATTAATAATAATTACAGGAATCAGGAGTAACTTTCACTGACTGTATATTTCACTGCGTAAATGCTATATATCATAATCAATTATTATGCATAATGCAATTAATAATTATGTCTTTATATTATACATTTTTTACGATTATATAGAGATTATCTATAATAAATTATGAGAAAAAAATGCTCACTGGTATAACCACAGTCACAAGGAAAAACAATGTATTTTAGGTATAACGAACGACTTTGAACAAAAAACGGCGTAAAATTACATGAATTATTTAGAACAACAACAACTTGTAAAAATCGATTAGTATTCTTAAAGGGTACCAAAATGCCTACATCTAATAATACTCGTCATGGTATAACCATTATGAATGGTCATTAAAGTCAACACCTTTGCTACGATGCTTTGCTTTTACTGCGTGTAAATCGCACATACGTACGTGTAGTTTACTTGAGTGTGGCAAAACTACAACTTTCTTTACCGTAAATATTACATCTTCTTCGTTAAAATTGTGTTTATGGGAGACTATTAAAAATGGAACATCATTGTTCGAAATGACGGAGAATCGCGTTTATCTAGTATTTGTCCTAAAGCAAAGCAAAGGAAACTGAGCTCACAGTCTTCCGGATAAATCTTTAACTGCGGTACCACCAGTGCCATTACCTCCACCGAAACGCTCACTGGTTAACAACATGGCAGCATGGACCGCTGCTGCTGCAGCGGTGGTGGGAATCACGCTGGCGGCACAGTTTGCACTCAGCACTGGTGACGTGTTCAGAGAGTGATGCAGGGGACTTGAGGTTGGAGGAAGGCAGTGAACGTTGCCGTTGAGAAGGGGAGAGCCATTGCCAACACAGCCGAGGGAGTTGTTGTTGTTTTCAAAGTGGAACTGTTGCTGTTGACTTTGGAGAAGGGACTGCGCGGACAAGAAGGCAGCAGCATAGAAAGGATACGCGGCTGGGAGTAGGGAAGCTGCGGACACGGTAGCCGCGAAATGGGGAGAGGATGAGGTAACTTGAGGAGACGTCGGGGTTGTAGGGGATGCGGTACTGGTGGATGCTGTGACAGAGGGATGGAGGCTGTGATGATGATGAAGCTTGCCGGTGTTTAATAGTTTGGGGGAATGTGAGACGTGACTTTTATTACGATTTCCGGTACTGCTATGATGACTACCAACCTCAGAGGAATCTCGGGAGTCGGGTCGAACAAGACGGGGGTTGACTGGAGGACTGTTGGAGCGCAAGCTGCTGATGCCAGAATGAATGCTTTCAGTGTCGTTATTATTGCACGCGACGGTGGAGTGATGATGGTGATCATCGTCATCGAGGAGATCAGAGGGTTGATCTAGGCGAGCATCTTCTGAGCCCACGTCAGAAACAGAAATGCTCACAGAGTCGGAGAGAACACTGTCACGACCACCACGATTGTCATTCTCACCCATATCGTTTTCATCGTCTTCGTAGCCATGCTTTCCATTCGTTATCACTTTCCCCTTGTCAGTCTCTTTGAGTTGCTGCTGCTTATCTTTGGCAATGAGATTCTCGATGGAAAAGTTGTTGGAGTTGTTAGACCCTCCGCGTCTCTTTACTTTGGTGAGGGGTGGTGACTCTGGGGGTGACACAAGACGATCCTTATCGTCCAACTCAATGTTGTTGTTATTGTGAAACTTGGAGTCACCTGCTTCGATGACGTGCTGGTAGGATCGTTTAATAGGAACTGGCTGAATCATACCGACACTGTGACCATTCGCCCGTTTTAATTTGGCCGATTGTTCCCGCAATGACTTGATGGCTAAGGTAGCCTCTTTCAAATCTTCAATGTCCTTTGGAGTCATGGCTAACTGGCCGGCGGGATGCGGGTTATGGTATGCTGGATGAAGTGCTCCCCCAGCTGCTGGGTGTAAGTGAGCGTTAGCAGCAGGGTGACTGTTAAGATGATTCATATTGCCTGGTTGTGAGCCGGAGAGACCGTTTGTGTGAGGATGAGCATGAGGATGATGGTGATGAGGGTGAGAATGGGGATGGAACAAATCTCGTGGTGGAGAGTATCCTGCAGCAGCAGCAGCAAGAATTCTCGCATCTACTGCGGCAGTGGCACTGGCACCCCCTAAAAACATAGGATGGGGTGCTCCGTGAGATCCGTATGGGGGCAATCCTCCAAATTGAACTCCATGAAGACCGTTTGCTGCGGCGGCTGCAGCGGCAGCAGCTGCCGCCGCTGCTGCTGCTGGAGAGGTAAGATGATGGGGAAGTTGAGAGGAAAAAGGTACTCCTCCCATTCCCATCATACCGGGGATGGGTGGTGACATGTTCATAGAAGGAACTACACTCATTCCTCCAACGCCTGAGATCCCATTCGGTCCACCGAGGGAAGACGGTGAGCTGGCAGCTGTGGGGGACGGTTGACTAATATGCATCCCACTGGCAGCAGCAACTGCTGCAGCGGTTGAGGAAGAACTGAAGGAACCCAGGGTTCTTTCTAGTAATTTCTGGAAAGCAAGATTACACATGAACATGAGCAACTTCTTTTGTCAAAAATGTTCAAACTCGTACGGTACTCCGGTATGGACTTTTGTCATGCTCATCCGTACTTAGAAAAATGATAATTTATAATTCTACTCTACAATTCTGAATCGGAAGAAAATTTACCTGTAATATGGGAAGTGATCCATTATGAACTTGTAAATGTCACAAAGTGGAAGCATTTTCTCCGGCGAGCTCCAAATAGCCATCGCCGTGAGAGAAATGTAAGAATACGGTGGCTTTTGATCTCCATAACTTTCCCGCGATGGTCTAGGCATGTTTGCTCACTTTCTTAATCAAACACGTATTGCACGTTGTTCACAACAAAAACTATTGCTGCCGAGTCTGCTGCGTTGTGTACGCGCGCTGAAATCTCTTATGGTAGGAACTTTTCAAATATCAAAGACGTCGTCTCTGAAGGAAGTTACATTTTTCTTAATTGTTCCTTGTATCTGGAGCAACTTACGCCGCAATATCAGTATCAGACTTGTCGGTAAAAACACACACACGGAACACTTTTAGGCTTTCTTTTGAAACAGCGCATGCTGTTGCCTCTTGTGTGTGACAATGTTAATAAATTGAAACAAATTGTAAATAAATTCTGTTGGCCTTCTTCACAAGGATCGTACACTTTTAGGCTGATTCTCACTTCACACCTAAGCCAAGGCTGCTATTATAACCTTCTTCCGGATTGAGCTTCTTTGGCAAAATAATCATTTTTTACTTAAAAGAAACTTTTCTCAAGTCTACTTGCCTTTGCTCTCTCACATACTGCACAAGTGCCAACAAAACCGAAAAACTCTAAACTCACTTATTTTTGTAAACTTGTTTATTTTTCTTAAGACGACTCATTCTCCTATTTCATCTTATTTGCACTGGTTATCTACTTAGACCATGCTCATAAGCCTGATCCATAACGTACGAGAACCGGAGGCACAATGACTTGAAATGTGTACTCGTTCCCAGGTTTAATATTAGTTCTTCTTTCAGGACCCCATTGTATCATCATACCTTGTCTATGCGTGTGAGTGAGTGTGTGTGTGTACTTGTGTATGTACGTACAACCCAATAATGAAGATAATGATACCGGATCCCTCCGTTAAATATTTGTCCAAGAAGGAAAAAAGATGTGTGTGTGTGTGTGTACTGAATCACTCTCCAAAGACTAATACCACTCTACGAGGTTTATTTCTCTTTCCTACTTTTTAAAACACAAAATTACATTAAAAGATATATTTAGTGTGTGTGTATGTGTGTCTCGGTCGATAAAAGATGATTCAACGATCAACAAAACCGTACACGTAATAACAATATATGATAAAGAGGTTGATAATGTGGGTACGACTACCAACAATAATCGGTAGTTCACTTCTCCGTCTCATGTTCCATACTAATGTAAATGTAATGAGATAAACAACAATATAATGTATCACATCTCTCCTCTCTCTCTCTCCCTTTTTCTTCCTCTTTGTTTTCCTATTGTTTTGTTCTCCGCGGAGAAGGACTGTGGTGCTGCTGCGTGCAGTAAAATGATGCAGCCGTCGTCGTCGTCGTGGAAGAAGAAGGTGTTACGTGCGTGTGTCCGCCGTGTCTGTTGAGCTAACACTTGTCCAAAGACTAACTAAACATTTGCTATTGTGTCGGCCAGATATATTTTTGCTGCAGAGAAGCAGCTCAATAATACCCTTCTCATGTTTGCTTGCTTTCTTGCAGCAGCAGGCAAACAACAACACATTGCCACATAGTAACATTACATGGAAGAATGGCATACACCGTAACATAAACCAGATATCGTCGTCTTCATGTAAGTTGTTACTCGAACACAAAAATAATATTGAAATAGTGTGTTTGGTTGGTAGCTGAGGGGATCTGTAAACATTGCTTGCTTGCGCACAAAGTTTACACACAGACCGTCACAAGAACATAGTGGTTGGTCTCCACCTAAAAAAGCAGGCAAAGTATTATCACATACATACATACACAGGCATTTATAATGCATTACTACAAGACATTCAAATACTTTTTGTTTTCTGCTGTGTGCACTCCACTCATATCTGTCTCGACAGGATTATTTTTCTCGCATTGTGTCTGTTTGTATATGGGATAAGGCTTATATGCATTGTTGTTGTCCTCCTGTGTTGGTTATCGTCCATGTGTGTGTGTGTGTGTGTGTACATACATATTATTCTCCACTTTACTTTACTCTCTGGCTTTGCTCGTTCGCTCGCTCTTCGCTCTGTTGTTGGTTACTTTGTGATCATCTCTTGAGTAAAGTGAAGCATTAAAAAGGGTAACAAGATGTGGACAGAAACAAGAGGAGCATGCGAGCAGCTCGGCAAGTTGAGTAGCTCTTGCGTGTAGTGGTAGTAGTAGTAGGATGCATGTTGTTGTAAGCAAGCCCCGCATATTATCATCATCCCCTCACAAGGTATTATTGCAAAGGAAGAGAACAAGTCGGGGTAATATTATTATTACGACGAGGAGACTACTTTACTTACTACAAACAAGCAACACAAGGAGCTCTTCTGGTTTTTCTTTTGCTTACATTACTGAAACACGAGAAGTTACCTTATATCATATCACACCACCACTACTACTGCTCGTTTCTGTAAGATGAGCTCTCTCTCTCTCTCCGTGTGTTTGCCTGTTTGTGTATACATAGCGTGTATATTCACAACAACATGCGCCTTAAACAAAGCCACACCTCATATTGGTTTATTGGCTATGGCATTCTCCTCCTTTTTGGGGAAATAGGAGGGGTCTCCTCCAATATCACAACGGGAAAGATATGCGAGTCAAAATGAAATGATAATATTTATGAACAACTTGCGAGAAGCACAAGAGCATACGACATTGTAAGGAAAATGAAAGAAGAAAAAAAAAGTTATTGCACGCTGCTGTTTTTTCTTGCGGCTCTCCATGAATCTGATGATGAACCGCTGCTTGCTAAAATCCTGGTATGTACCTATTATGTACCCACTTGAAATATTTCAAAGTCCATTTTCTCTGCTGCTGCTCATTTTCCGTCTCCTCCAAAAGTTTCTTCTCCTCTCTCCCTAGCTTGCTTTTTGCTTCACATTCACATCTATCAGAGTAGTTTCGTCTTAATAGCTTTTGTCGTTATGTCGTCGTCGACAAAGGTAATGTGTATCACTTGATGAATGGCACGACAAAAGGAACAACTATTTTATCCTCTTGTTTTCCATTCTCGAAATCTCCGCACTCCCCGTCACACTTGTACTCGTTCTCTGCTCCCAAGCGCCACATACTCCTTTGCTGCTGCTGTGTGGGACTGGGGTTATATAACAAAGTTTGAAAAGTTAGTTTTCAGGGTGGTATAATTCGAGCAGCACACAAGCAGATTCTTTTCTCTCTCTCTGTCTCCCTTTGTGCCAGTTTTTTCTCTAACAAGCAATAACCCGTGCGTGTGTACTGCTGATAAAACACACGGCGGTACGCGATGTACGTTGTGTAATATTATACAGCACAGCACTCTCAACTCAACATTGACAATAAAATATGTCTAATCCTATTGTCATAGACTTCGTAACAACAACAATAATAATATGTATTCTTATTACTACAACCACCACCGCCACTACTACTGCTGCTGCTGCTTGTACAAGTTTGAATAGTTTTATTTTTCTCCCATTTTTACAACAAATCTCATAAAGTATAATGTACACTGAAATTGAAAATGGAGAGAAAGAAAACAATAATGGGCTTTTCTTGGTTTTTTATTATTAATATGAATAAAGTAAAATTTATAGAAAGATACATTTTCTTGTGTGCTGTAGACTTATTACTATATATATTTCATTTTGAGTTTGCACACGTTTCTTCCCCCTTTATTCCTCCTCACTTTTTAAGGGGGAAAGAATAATTGTTTGTGGCAGATGATGAAAATGGAAAAGTACAAGCTGTTTTTCACTTTTGCACAAGAACATGTCTATACGTGAATTTTATGCTAATTATCGCCGTTTATTTATACTACCTACTCTTTCCATTCATTACAGCTTGCTATTAAGCACATTAACGTTATTAGAATCATTATCGTTTTTTGCGGAAAGTACCATGCTTATTTTTCACACTGTCATACTATATTGCTGCTGGCAAAAAAGGAAAAAGTATTTTAATGTGATATAGTGATATGATATGTCCAACCGTGTAGGTATGAAGCGAAGCGGTTGTATGATTTTCATCTCATTTGTTCACAAAATGGATTTTTATGAGTTGAAGCCCATAAACAGTGAACGTCGCAGCATCAAACTTGGTCCGTGCTTTCATGTCAGTAGAGTC
>JAHZNE010007907.1:0-35671 GCA_027744055.1 Callyntrura sp. NNG-2020 | reverse complement strand
GTTCATGGTTGTGTGAGTTGTAAAAGAGTTCACTGAGGAATTTATATCACTCTCATTATAACAAAACGTACGACGGAGTCTAACAAAGAAAAGTATGCACATTTTATTTGTATACCGGTGTATACCCTTCGTAATAAATAAAACTCTCCAAATAAAATACCTTTTTGTGCAAGCAGTCATTTCCCCGCCCCCTCTTCTTCATCTCTCTTTCCCTCTCTCTCTCTCTGCGACGTGCATTCTTCATCCTCCACCTTTATCTGCCTATCTTTTTTCTGTCGGCTAGAGAGAGAGAAAGCTGACACAAAAAACGAAGAAAGAAGCAGAATACGAATACATCTCCGAGCCTAGTTTATATGTAGATATTTATCCATTTTATTTCCCAAGCCCACGTTTTTTTCTGCTGTTTTGATCCATGAGCAACGTCTGGCGGTATAAGCCAGCGCGCCTATAGGAAGAAAGTTGGTGCATAAATGTATGTTTTGTAAATGTACATTCTTCATATCACAATACACTTTTCTTCCATCTTCCTGCTGACATGTTCCTATTGTGCTTCTGGTCTCATACACTGCTCTGTTCCATTTAGTGCTTCCATTTAACTTAAATTTTGGGTCTGCAGAATGCTGACACACTTGTATTATAACCTTTAACTGTTACAAGTACACGCATGCAAGCACCAACATAGTCTTCTCTCTGTAGAGGTGTATTTGTATTTGACTACAGGCTTTTCTACTGTTATCTCTTTTCTCATCTTTTCTTTATGAACAAGCATAGTATTAGATCATTCATGCGGAATTATCGAGAGCAGTCATAATATATTTGCGCATATACACATATAGAGAAGATGTTACTGCTGATGAGATGAAGAAAGATGGAAGGAAAGAGGATGACGACGACGACGAAGAAAAGGGGAATATGCAGGTTCTTGTTACATGTTCCGTAATCTCACATTCTTCCTTTCTCTACCTTCAGTATCCCTCATCTCTTTCAGGTTTGTACACATATTATTCTACAAAAACCAGTGTTTACTTTAGAAAATGGAGCACACAAGGTAATTTTCAGGCAAACGAAGGCATGATAGAGGAACGACGGTAGGGAATGGTGGGTGAGAAACGAACTCTTTACTTTTTCCACGCTACTTGGCTCTTGCCATAAAGCAAAGAGAGAAAGTATAAAGGTTTTACAAAACCGGAGCTGAATGTGGCCCCCGCCTATTGTGTGATATGCAAGAATGCTAAATTTATAACAGGAGGAGAAGTTTAGGCGTATTGTGACTTTTCTGAGGAAGGGAAAACAAGGTTTGTCAAGACGTATGATACCCACCCCACTCCGGTGTGGTAGGTATACAGGTACTATTCGACCAGTGTTTATGCAAAACATTACAAATTTCAACTTTGGCACACATGGCACACTTGATACGAAGGCTGCAGTTGTATAGAAAGAGAGAGAGAGAGAGTATGACGAAATATGTAAATAATTTGAATTAGTAAGTGGAAAACCAACGATGCAAGAAGTGTGATCAAAATTGAGTAGATTTACAATTTGAATTTGATATTGGGCCTATTTACTTTTAGTATTACATTTTACGCGAATCTAACAATGTACACATGTCATGCTATATTGAATTTGCACTGGGGATGGTGTATGGTGGTGGTGATGTTTTTGGTTGGGTGAATACACTATACTCTGTTGGTCTTTTCTGGTCTCCCACCTATCAGAGCAAGGTACGACAAGAAACTCTTACTTTGGTTAGCTAGTGCGGGAAACACGTAATACCTAACTAGGAGATACTTTTAGACGCATGATGCATTACACAGAAGGAAAGCCCCTTCACCATTCTAACCACTAGCACCTTTATGTATGTGGCATGTTCCATGTCTGTCGCTCTTATTAGGTAGATTTGTTCAAACTTACATTTGCTATTGCTATTTTGTTACTAGTCGGCTGCTTATGTACATTTGTCTTGTCTTGTGCATTGTGGGCTGTGTCCCAAGACAAGAGAAAAGTATCAGGAAGTTCTGTTCAAATTAAGGTAATAAATCATGCAAGACATGAGGATACAAGATTGGAATGGGAGGATTTTCTTCTAGGGAAACTTGTAGAATAGGAAAAAGTTTCCTTTCCTTGAGAGTCTCCCTCCTGATGAATATATGCTAAATGTGTACACACGCAGGCCTGTAAGTGTACAAACATATAAGCCTGGTCTGGTAAACAGTCAATTTCACCTAAAGGACCTAATATAGCAGCCAAAAATACCGCGTGAAGGCGGATCCATTAATTTGCATTTAAAAGGTGCCCTTCCACACACTTAAGCATTAAAATTAGTTTCAATATAGACTTGAATGGGGCACCGCCTAAAATGTATGCACCTATCCCAACCTGCAAAGACAGCGCAAAAAAGGTTATACGACACAAAGAGTGTTCATCGGTAAGCAGGGGCTGCTGGTTGGATGGTGAGGGCACACTTGTAGAAGCGTACATAGGCTTCGTTTATAGTGGTAGCCTGAAGTCAAACTACTTATTTCCATTTATACGTAAAATTTCGGGGACAAAATAAAAATGGGTGTACGGTCTACCGGGCAGCAGGGGTATTAGCTCTACCTCGTAGCCCACATATACGTCGGTAATTTATTGGTATATAGGCATACATTTATTTGTTTGCAGTTACGGGGGTTTGATTATTAACACAAAAGATGTAATGTGTTCATAAGTAAGTACATAGGTAGATTAGGTATAGGGTTTTTGTACCAATGAGAATGGAAATGGTAGGAGAGAAAGCATAAATTGACTGAGGGGCTACTGTGTATATAACCCAGCGCCAGCACTACCACTACTACCAGTAATGGCCTAGTCTTTTTCCATATTTATGCACACGCTGTGAGTCTTTGTTAATGTGGATGCTTTATTACGTTCTTCCAAAGCCAACTAGGTAACTACCATTTTGAATCACTCACAAAGAGTGAAAGCATTTACATCGTATGGGTTGCGGATGCATAAAAGGTCCTTGGTCTATGGTTTGACTCCCTCTCTCTCCCTCACTAACTCTCGGTGTGGTTATCCAATGGTATTTGCTTGGCCATGTGTATTTATTTGCCCTTCTTTTCAGCTTTCATAGAACATAGACACAGCTTGAGGCATTCCATTCAAGTTGGCTCACTGAACCAACAACAAGAACCAACTAACCACCGCCGCATCGTGCGTTTCACCAGACTCGCGCTTACAAACTCTTTCATCATTAAAATATTTCGGACTTTCTCTCCCGTTCGCCCTGTCTCTCTCTTCCTTCTGCTTTTATTTCCTACATTTGCTTGCTCGCGAACAACAAAAAAAACCCCAGCCAAGTCTTTTACTTACTTTTAGCTCTCGGCTCTCTTCGAAAGTCATCCAAATGAATAAAATATACAAATATGCTTCTGGCGTATCATCTCCATTTTATGCATCTGGCTACTCTGCAGAATTAAAAGACACAACAGATACATTTTCTGTTTGTTCGCTTTTCTACGTATTTGTGTGTATTTACAAGTCCAGTAGTTACATAACGTTATTTTACTCTCGTGTACACAGAGTTCTCTTTAGTATTTTAAAGATGAGCGTTGATGTGTGTTTACTTATACGGGCTCCATTCATTCCTGTTCCAGCAGCAGGTTATCTATTATGCTAGTTAAACCTTTTAGTAAATAAAATAGAAGGACTCTGACGGCGACGACAACGATGCTTATGATGACGATGATGATTGCCCAAACCCGTCTTTAGAGTGCAATAGGTTATGCTTTGGTGTGGTTTTTCGGCAACTTAACTTTCACACAAAGTGAAAGTTAATAACTGGAAATGTGAAAAGTGGATCACATTCCACAAGATTAGAACTGCGGATTTGTACTACACAGTAACATTTTCATAGAGGGACTTGACTGGGATTCGAGTAAATCTTGTGCAAAATTACATGACCAAACCCGCTACCAAATCGTTTTTCTCGTTAGTAGTAGTAGAAGATTTCAAGCTTATTCTCACCAGATATTTCGTCGTCGTGCCGCATTATTTATTTTTGTAGACTACTTGATATAAAACCAATAGAGTTATCATAAAGTGTATTACTATACAACTTTAACTGCTTACATATAGTTGATACATATAGTAATCTATATTTATCCAGCCTCAGCATATCGTGAAGGATGAACTGTTGTAAGAAAACAAGATTAAAAAGCCAGCAGCAGGAGAAAGTTATATTTTATGTGGTATAAACCTAGAATGTATACAATAATAATAATAATAATAATAATAATAATAATAATAATAATAATGAAACTTGTGCGTGTTTTTAGTTGGTTTTTAGTGCATTTATTCATTTAATGACAGGAAGTGTGGTAAGAATAAAGTATTAAAGTCAGAAACCGCGTTTCAGCTTTATAGAAATAAGGTATTCCAGTTAGTCACTCTCCACTTTTTTTTTGTTGATGTCGCTCCAAGAACAAATTTGTGCTTTTCTTAATGAATGAAAAGCCAATTTCCTTCGCAGCAAGAAAAGTTTCTCCTTCATTTCATTTACTCTCCCTACAACACTATAGCATCACGAAGCGATCCAAACTTTTTCCTCTCTCATTTCTCTCTCCCTGCTAGTAGCAGTGGCACTTCTCCCTGGAAAGGAGACGTGATATAAATCAAAAAGGTCAAAGGAAGCAACAACGCAACAAGATGAATTCTTCGGTGTGTGTGGCCTGGCCTGGCCTGTTATACATGGGGCGGCACTGGTTCCCATCGTGACTGATTTTATCTACCATTCTATTAGTCGCCGCGGCAAAGCTTTTTATTTGTTGTAACCTGACGACTAAAGAGACGCTAAAATTCAACTCCACACGGCATAAAATGCCATTTTACAGTGACTTCATCACTCACTCTCTTTGTTGTTTGTCGTCGTTCGTCGCTTTTGATGGTTCATTTCCGCTACCCCACTTGTCTTATTTTGGGTATTTCCCTTCTTCACTTCCCCTTACAAGTGACAAATGAATGTTTATGTGTTACAATGGCTCAGCTTCTGTTTTACGTAAACTAACATCATATGTACCTATGTCCTGTATGGTGCTACGACGTAATTTTGCCATGTAGCAAACGCGTGAGTATGTGCGCCCATATTGACCAGGTTTTCGTGGTTGTTTTTCGAAAGATAAAAATAGCAACAAAATGAAATATTCATATACACCTGCATGTATGTCCCGTTAATACGGCCCATGTCCACTAAACAATTCCTATGCATATATACTACTCTTCTTATATCTTAATATGAATGACACAAAATCAAGATAATAAAATAACCAAAAACCACCTAACAAACAATGTTGAGTATAGCGTATATATCACTTATTTTTTAGAAGGTAACATATTTCTGCTTTGTGGATCATTAAAATACATCATAAAATAATTATACAATTTTTAATACTTCGCGGGCTATTAAGAACCAAATTTTGGTTCCAGGGAATCTGTATATCTTAAAAATTATTAAAATTAATTCTGATTTTATTCTGGCAATGTAAGTAAAACGCGGTGTGTTTAAAGTCTTATGGCATTAAATTTTGACTCAGTTGTAACGTTAACGTTTGACCACTCTGTGGTACATCCAGCAAAGTACTTTTCTTGGCTGAGTGTAAGCTAGTTATTATTAGTTTTCTTATCAAGATGATTATAAAGGTAATATATTTCTGTCTCCGCAGTCAGAATGACGCAAAAAATAAAAAGCTTGCAGGGACTGTCTCGCCAGTAGTAGTGTGCGCATTGTGTAGTATATCAACATGTAGGATGCTACTGACGATAATAGAAACGGTTTTTTGTGGTTGCTACCAGGCATAAGAGTGGAGTCATTCCTGAAAACGGAATAGAGCGCTCGGTATGTGTTCTCTTTTTTTTATAAGGAATCCCCTCCTACTGCATCCGAGCTTTGTAATATAAGATAAGGAAATGACTTTTGGCTATGAGAGAGAGAGAGAGTCTGAGTCTGAATCAAAGAATATATTTCACTTCATGCCTCATATAATGCCATTTTCGCCGTTTCCTACTGGGCTGGTAGCAGCGTAGTACAACATGGCCAGTAAGTTTATAAAGCAATGGAGCTCGACCTGTACGTGTACCACCACTATTATCTTTCAAAGAAAGTGTGGCTGTCCACCAACAGTCCAAATCTATCTTGCCACTCCTGCAGTGCATCCCTCGGTCTGTTTATGTAGCTATTTCGGTGCGGGCATTTTATTTAATTTTCTGGTGCATGTCCCAGCTAATTCACCGTGTGGGTCTGCATATAACAATAAAATGTCTAACCCATGGTGTAAAAGACATAATGAAAACCGAACTCTGCAGGTGACATCAGTGTGTCTCTCTCTTTCTTTCGATGTGCAGATGAAATGGCGCCTTCAGATTAAGACCCCAACCAAAGGGGAGGGTAGTATATCAAATAGATCTTCCAAATTAGATTTAAAGTAAAGCCAAGAAGAATATTTGATTACCTCCTATATTTGTTATTTAGATACGATCGATTTCTTCCAATGTGGAGCATTGAACCTAGCTCAAACAGAGAGCACCTGTGTCTATCCAATCAAATCCCTATAGAGCAAGTGGGAAGACTCCCAATTTGGGGTATATAGGCGATAAACTATACATACGGCTTTTGATAATTTGATATGTACCGGGATATGTACACGTCGCTACATTTTTGTCTTGTTTCATGATGCATGATAGAATCCATCCGTACAATAAATTTTGACATTCCTTTCAAACTATTGTACGGACAGTAAAACTAACAAAAACATTTCTCACAATTTGTATAATTTAAGTTGAAACGGGAAAAGTTGGAAGGGAACTTGCATATATAGAGATGGGGGCAGGCATATGTATATTTTTATATCTCAAACAATGCGAAATAGTTCTTAAGCCGAGTTGTTCTAAACAAGTTGAAATGGGAAAAAGTAGCAGACCCAAGTCCCGAGTGCTAAGGGGATTGAATGGCACTGTTGTACCCCTCCCACTCTGTACTGTTGATAGAGACGAAAACAAAAATTTTCTCTTTCTCTCTCTCTCTCTTCCTACCATTTCCTCGCTGGAGAAAGTGAAGTTCGTTTGGTTTGATACATGTCAAAAATTGTGACACCGTACGGAAAAGTTGGTAGGGTATCACCACACTTTCGTACAAGAAATAACGTCCTTTACCTTGACTTGGCTGTAGTCAAGCATGATGGCTTCACTTACGCTTTTAACTCCCGGAATTTACGAGTATTCCAACTTTTCTGGCTTCTTATATGCATTTTATATTTCCCAGCAACAATACTCCTACGTCGTATATCGGTGGTCGGTGATTCCATTGTATATTTTTACGACGACGAGTAAGGTATGAAAAGGTGCGGACAAGCTCTGTCGTCCCAATGCAGGTTCACAGGTAGTACCGATTTCCTCTTTTATGTACGTAATGAATGTTCATCTCTTCTGCTTTCACCGTAGCACAGATACATTTTTCCGCACGCGTTAAACAGATACAAAAATCGTGCCCAGCAGAAATGCTTAAGACTTTGTATAGGGCCATTTTGGTAACTACATGTGCCCTTTGTGTAGAGGTCTTTCACGGTTGACAACGCATACAACGCGAAATGTATGTCGCCTTTAAATTGGTTGGTAGGATGAGTAGTCATGCTGAAAAAAATGAAACGTATGTACATACATACACACACACGTTCTCGGGCTGATTAAGATTATTATACGAGATAACTTCTGCCAGCCATGCAGTGTGTAATAGTACCAGGTTTTACCGGGATTACTTTTCCTCTCGCTAACTTTATGCTTCTATTACTTACATACACATTTTTTGTACAAAAAACCTTAACCCCAGTTGCGTTTCCCGGTTAAGTTGAGTTGAAAAAAGAGAGAAAAATAAAGTTTTACCAATGCACGGTCCGTGCATCAGCTTTGACTCGTAACAAGAATTCTCCAATTCGTTGAAAATGGAAAGCGTCCAGACGATCTGTAGAAGGATGATCATTGTGTTCATCCAGAGCAGTGGGTAATAGAAAAAGATCTGTCGTGGTGATGTTGTTAAAACTTGTGACAAAGACGGGAGAGAGATGAGTAGGCGTTTCATTTTCACTTCTGCATTTCGTCTGTCATTGATATTGTTGTGTCAACGATATCGCCTCTCTTTGAACTGCGTATATAGACCTACATATATAGAAGACATGTCCACATGCCCTTGTATTTTTACCAGCGCAGCTCCCACAAAGGTAGTAGCATTCAAATTGTAGGACATGTTTGACCGTGTCGCGATATAAAATTTCTTTTCCTTTCCCTCTGCCACTTTTGTTCTGCTCTCGCACAAAAGCAAACACAAGGAATGCGATGATCACATTTTTTGCTGCAGGAAGGATATAGAGGCACGTGTATATTAGTTGTGTGTTCCTGGGAAGAGAGAGAGAGAGAGATGTATCCTATCTTGATCATCATTATTTAGCGACATTTTGTTGAAACGGTAAAGATGCTTTAGAAGATTGTCCTTTTGAGTCGTTTATTTAAACGGAAAGCCCATCTAGATGAAAATTATAAGCGGGATTTTTGTTGTTGTCTGTCTCCTCTGTTCTCTCCGGGTCTAGCCCTTTCACTCCTTCCTGCCTCTTTCCAAAGTACGCGTACGCCCCAGGAAAGTAAATTTGAACTAGTCCCCCTTGACTCAATGCTGTTTCCTATCATGTACGTTTGTACGCTCACGATGACTATAACAGATCCCTGGAATTTGTCAGGACATTATGACGTTTTTCCGCTCTGATGATTCACTTCTTGTGTAAAAGGAATAGCCGAAAGTGGTGGGTTTACACTACCTTCGCAAAGCGAACGCTAGCAAAGGTTCCAAAAAAGGAACAGAAGGAAATGCTTCAAGGAACTTGTCTTTTTATTGAAAAGTTCCAGCATTCTGCATCCCATTATCATGATATTATTATATGGCCACGCACCAATATACAAAAGTGTCTCTCCAGCCCAGCAGCCAAACAAAAATCTATCTAGTTTTTGAGATGAACAACATAATATCCTCGGCAGTTTTGTCTTTGTGTACTTGTTCTCGTACAAGAACCACTTTATTATAAAAGGTAGCTAGGACAGGAGTTAGGAGTAGCTTTCCTGTTCTGACTTTCTTTCTCTTTCTCTCTCTTTCTGCCATGTCTGAGAAGAGAGTGAAAAATCACATAAACACAACTGTATACAACCCACGTGTGTAAATATCATCAGCTAGATTATATCGTGGGAAACATATAACACTGAAGTTGTAACTCGTTACTTACGCTGAACACATCTCATCATCACAACCCTTCCTTTATTTTTCAAGATACCCAACATTTTCCTTGTTAATACTGTGCTTGTTGTGCGATAGACACAGATGCACTTTGGATTGACATTTTGTTGATACTATGTACATTCATAATGACGTATATGCTTGTCCAGTGATAAACTGACCTCCCCAAGTGGCTACCTGACATTACCTTCATGATAAATAAACACAACAACGGTCAGTATCAACAATATTTACAAACAAGTAGTTTGGCGAGCTGTGTAGAGGGAAACAAACACACATGTATGTGCTCTAAATTGAGACCTTAGAAATGTAAAGAGTAACGGCAGATAAAAAATATAAGGGGAAAATAGTAATAGGAAGCCCACGAAACAACGAAGGGAGAAGGGATATGGAACGTGGGATGATACTCAACGTTGCAATAACTGACTCGCGGGCTGAGACTACGACGGCCATGGCAGTCCTCTTTCCAGTTTTTTTCTTTTCTCTGTCTATTCATTTTCTGGAAGATTCAGTTATACAGACAGACAGACACCATACCACGAGTACCACTGCCACACACCACTTACTTGTCCTTTCCCTTTTTCTGCCTCTATTTTCTCTCTCTCTCTCTCTCTCTCTCTCTACTTTTGCCGCTATACCTAACTTTCTCTGTTTCCTAAGAACCAAGCCAAACACAGTTTTTCCATCGCGCTTTCTCTCTTTCTCTCCATGTACCAGGGGCAGTGGCGTTGGGGGTAGCAGCGATGTTGGAAAGTTGACTATTGACTATGAAAAAGAATATTATTGCATGCTGTATGATGAGACTAAGGGACCGAAAACGCAATTTACTGTTTTATATTATTATACTTAGTAGTACATTCTACGGTGGTAAAATGCATGACACCATCAACTTTCTTATCCACACGGCGACTCGAGAAACTTGTGCTCCTTGCCGGTTTTTACTCTCCTTCTTCCCCTTTTGCTCTCATTCCATTCTATTTGCCGTGCCAAAATAAAAGGAGCATTTCTATCGTTTCGTCAGTTCTTCTTTGCTCACTTTTCGTGTGGAGAACGAATGTTTCTTTCCTTTCGTTATAAAAGTGGTAGATGTGTGCTAGTCCTGGTAGGAGCAGCGGCGGGGGTAGAAATAGAATGGCAGTTTACTTTCTGAAGGTTTCTCAGCATACTTTGTGTGATTATGATGATATGCTTACTTTCCTAAATGGGTCTATCGTCTATACCCTATTCTACTTGTATTTCTGTAACTATCATTTTGATAATGCGTGTGTCTAGTATAGTATAAGTGCATACCATATATTTCCTTTTCTAGTCGATTTATCGATCTTTTTTGCTTTTACTCTTTTTCTCATCGGACAGTCAAGGGCTTCTACATGTTTGCTTTACTCTACCGCTTTCTCTTCAACATCATCATCGTCATCATCATCATCATCACTTTTGCCATCATCATATTCTTACGCTTCCTTTCTTCTTTGGCTTTGTCTGCTGGCAAAAAGTTCTCTCTCAAATTTTCCTCCCGTTTTTACCTAATTTTTGTGTAAACGTTGTACTGCACGTGGGCAGTAAACACATTCCGCGTACTGAAGTGATGAGTGAATGACTGTTAATATGTAGAGGAATCAACGGGATTAGGGAGAAAGTTAGAGTAGAAAAAGTAGAGTAAGACTGTTTTAATAATAGAAATAATACTTACTTTTTCATGTCTCCCATTTCCTTCATGTTGCTGTTTTTTATTCTTAATTCCCAATGCATTATACTTATGGTGCCATCGAGAAAATCGAAACAACTGACACAAAATATGATGATAGTGCTTCGTTATGAGGGTGTGCAAAGAGGATGAACGGGTCAAAATAATAATGCCTTGTCGAGGTTTTACCACCCGAGAAAAAAAACGAAGTAAGTGAAAAGCGGCAAGACAATTTCCTTAATGTAATGAATGCTACAAAAACGAATTATTCCATTTAGGTCTGGTGTATGTGTTACAGAAGTGTTTATAGTTTTCTGGGAGAATCATTTCGATACGAGCCATAGTTTAGTTCATTTCAATGAAGCTGCTATTCTAGCTGGGGGTAGCATTACCATTATTATCATCATCACTCATGGGCATAAAAAGTTTGGTATGCAAAAGCATTTACAGCGTTTCATGATCATGATGATGATGATGGCAATAATAAAATGCACACAGTAAAGTATGCAGAGTATAGATTACTTAATTTATGCTCCATGCTCTAGATTTTATGTGAACTTTGTAGTCTACGTTTAGTACACTCAGTTTTCAGCAGGCACACGCATTTCAGAATGCCGCAAAAGCAAACGGGTATCTTCCTTGCTGCTGCTGCTGCTGATGAGATAAAAAAAAATTCTTGTGGAGAGGATCAAGAATAATGCAAACAAACGGGAATGTGAACAGGACGTGAAAAAAAACTCTTAGGATGAAATAGCATTTTCGTTGCTAGAGGTTGGAAATTAAAAAAGAAAAAGAAAACTTATGAAAAGGTGTAGAGAGACTAAAGCGCAGCATCTTGCCACACACATTTAAGCAGGTACTCTATTAAATTCTGTATTACTGGGAAACGTACGAGTATGCCCACACGTAGTAGTTCACAACCAAAATACTTTGAAAGAGTACTAGGCGAACACCAAAAGGCGAGATTATGTTTTTCCACTTCATTTTTCAACAAAAATGTTGTTTTCAAAAACCATCATCTTTTTTCTTGTTAAGTGTTCTTTCTTGCGAGTCAGTTCATATGAAAGAATGAGAGAAGGTAGCGTTAGAGAAGGAGAGACCTGTCTACGTAAACACACAGACACACAACACACACAATCTCATATTTTCTTTCTTTACCCTTTTAGGTCTTACGAGTGAAAATTATCTGTGGTTTTTCTCCGGAGGAAAACGAAAAGGTTAAAACTGCAAAGGGGAGAAAAGAGAAGAGAAAAGAGAGAAACATACACACACACAGATGACGGGACAAAATATGTATGCCTAGAGAGAAGAACAAAGGAGGGAAAGATTAGAAATAGTAGGAGCAAAATGAAATCGAGCTTAAACTTGTGGAATTCTTTTTTTCTCTTTCTTGCTCCCCTCCTTCTTCCTTTCTTATATTTTGTGCTTTTTTCACCCGACAATCTTTTATTTTGAAAAGTAGTACGCTGGGGTAGAACGACGCTTCTGATTCTGCTGCTGATGATGATGATGATGCTAGTTTTGCTGCAAAGCACGCTTAAATATAAAGCTCTTTCTCTCCCAGTGTTTTCTCGCCCATCGTCATCATCAACTTATTTTTTTTTCTTCACCTGCTTTATGTAAGCCGTACACAATGAAGGATAAAATGGCGTGCTGTAATATATTTTGCAGAGGCTTCTTGTCTGAGGAAAAAGTGTGCATATGGTAGAGCTTAACTTTTTTATATTTTACATGTACACATGAAAAATATGGTGTAACTTAAGTTTATGCGTCTCCTCAGTAGTACTATTCAGAAATGAATGTTGGTCCCTTTATGTACTCCTCCTGACTATGTGTAAGACCCTTTAGATTAGGAAAATGACGGAACGAAAAGAACGAAATTGAAAAGCGGAGCTAAGCTTTTCCTCTGGTGAGTGCTATGAGCCGGAGAATAAAAGCTGCATTCTTACTTTTTACTGTTGATATCAGCCCAGGCACATGGAGTGTACCACTTGGTTGTCGCTTTTGGACTGTGGGTGTGTGTGTGTGAATGTATTTTGTACTATGTTTATATTATTGATCATACACCAAGATGGGCTCCAACGAACTTTTCCCTTTTTTCTACCTGCATGACTGCTGGAAGGGAAAATACGTAACAATAGGAAAAAAAGAATAGAGATTTTCCCGAGAAAACCCCCGAAATAATAATCGAGGATAAAGGAAACAACGTGGGCCTACATTACTTTTGTGTCGTGGACAGGGGTGGATACGGGCATTTTTGTCTTTTATAAAATCCCCTTACGTGTGTGTGTTTAGTCGCGGCTGAAGATGCTCGCAGGTAGAAGGGGAATTTGAGGTTGTTGAAAATATTAAATGAAAATCCTTTGATTACATTCTGAAAGTGGAAAGGGACGTGTATTTTGGTCCTTTGTAGAAAATATCCTCGCCTCAGATAGCAAACAAACTGCTTTGTGAGTGATTTACGAGCAGCAGGCGTAAACGTAACCACCGTTTGGAAAAGGATCAAATCAATTTATTTCGTAATTTGAAGGCTGGAGTTAATTAACTAAGTAATTTTCACAGAAATGTGTGTGATATATATCTCCATTAGGGCTGTCTTGCAATTTGAAACGTTGACCAACTAATCCACATCAAAGAATTAATTGAACGCCTGCCGGCGTTATTGTTTCATTAGTGGGGCTGTCACATTTTCCCTCTTGTGTTTCTCCCACATGCGCGGTTTACCAGACAAGCGTACACTTGGAAAACAAGACAATAACACCCCGTGTAACTTTGTGTCGAAACGTGGAAGGTTGTGTGATGAAAGAAGTACCATAAATAGTATATATTGTTAGATGTCCATCGGAATCATACCGTCCCATGTTTTGCTTTACTCTGACTCTGAACTCCCATTCATTGTCAGTCTTGTGATGTTTTGATAAATGGAAAATGGCTCCAAGCTTACATTCACATCAATAATAGGATGGACACTGACAAATTGTTTTGCGTGATATAAATAAATCCACCAGTTTCTCTGTCTCATGGGAGCCTTCATACTAACACTGGGTAAGTAGAGAAAGCTTCACGAGTCGAAATAACGGCAAACGCGTAAAAACTGGTAAATAACGATCTATACAGACAATATGCCCGAAAACACGTACAAAATAAATTATTACAGAGAGGTACATTAACATGCTTCCTGTCTAAATATTCCGAGTTCCGAGTAGAAAAAATGTGTGTGTGTGTGTGTCGTTGTCATTACGGATTTCATATATTATTATCCCCGCTTTCAGTAATGAACAGAAAAGCAAAAAGATTTTTATTACGAGCGTGACGAATGTCGTAACGACAATACCACAAGCAATAGACGATATTTAGGAAGAGAGACGAAGAAAAACATGCTGTTTTGTACCTTTCTCTTTTTGTGCTAGCACTTATTTGCTTTCACCTCAGGACAGACAGGACCGACGTCGTGCATTCGCCTCCCTTCAAGTTTATCTGACTTAATTGAATGCCAACCTACAGAACATGCCTGTCTGTTGTGTTACTCTGGGATAACAACAAAAACGATCGCAAGTACGGGAGAGGGAATATGGGAAGAGAGAGAGAGAAAGAGGTGGTGGTAGAAAGGAGAAAGGAATGAATGTGATGTGTGACTAACTTTTGTTTAGGAAGCACATTTATACAACAAAAACATCACCAAAAGGCAGATTTTTCCGTGAATTTGTACAATGCACGTACAAAGAAGGGCTAGCACGTATCGCACGTTCGTATTTCGTAGATTTTTCCTGATAGAAAGATGACATTTTGAGATAACGTCTTTGTGAAATTGATTATAACAATAGCCTGAATATTTATTCACTGTTCACTCATTGTGTGGCAGGCATCCGTGCTTTGTGAAAGGTCATCGAAAAGATCATATCAAACGATCACGTTTTAAACAACGCTTGTTTGTATCTACAGCCTGCCTCCATGATTTAATAATGTGGCTGTCTAAAAAAAACTCACAAAGGGAAAGTCCAAAAATGTTTTTGGTGTAGTTTCTGAGAACATGTTTTTCAAACAGTAGTAAATCAACCGAGCCACTAAATGGTGACGGTCGGTTTAAGGTTTAAAATTGGAATCTTTTTATACAAGTCTCTCTATACGCGTATTTCCTGTACTTGAGGCTACCGCTTTTGTTGGCAAGTACATGTCTATTGCGTGGCAAATGGTTAGGTGAACAACTTTTTATCATTTATTGAGGTTGTAAAGTTTTCAAAACTTGGGTTTATTTGGTTTTCTCACATTGTCCTGCGACATAGTAAATCGACAATTCTCACACAAGCCATTAGCAAATTGACAAATAAAGAAAGTTTTGCCACAAAACAAGAGTGTGGAATGAATTGAGACGTAATCTAATAAAGTCTCTGGACTTGTTAGATGAACAAGGTTTTCACGCTTTATTGGATTTTCCTTTGAAAGAAAAGTTACGACGATAGACAGCAGCAGAACTGTTTACCACTTTTACAAGAAAGACTATACATATACACGTATCTACACGCGAAGTTGAGCGTGGTGGAAGGCCACCTTACATCACCAATAATATGTGAAGACATGTTGATGATTTGATAATAGTGTACCTAATAGCATGCAACAAGACGAGTGGGCGCCCTTACAATGTATCACGTGACCCCCGATGCTGGTATGCCCATTTGGCGACGAAAGCGGTGTAGTTGTGTCGTGATTTAATGTTAATAAGACAGCCAAAGCAAGCTTCTTAGTCTGACCTAGAAGCGTGAATAAAATGTCACTAACTTGGTGTATGTATTTTATTTTGGGTCGTGTCTGCCTGCATACATGATTGCTTTTACCACCTCCCTCCACCGCTAAACAGAAAGTATATCGTCGTGAAATGAAAATGTAGAAATCTTGTCACATAGAATTTAAACGGCACCTTCTCTTTCGCTTTCACTTGAAAATCGGATTATTATTCCGAGTCGTGAAGGATCTTCGTGCTAGTAGCTACGGATATGCAACGAAGAGAGGGGGGGGAGAGAGAGAGTTGAGAGCTGAGCTCCTGCTGAAATCGCATTAACACAGTATTGTCCTATTAGTGTCCCCTTCTAAATGATTTATTCAAAGATGAAATACGCTACATCTTTCGTGTTGCTATTTCCTATTTCTTTGCCTCTGCTCCTCCGCAAAAACGTTGCAGTCTTCATTTCATTAGCTTTCTGTGTAACATACAACGGTGGAGGATCGTTCGTAGTAGATTTAAATATTCAACAATGAAAATGAGCTGTGTGTAATGTACGGCCCTTGTCACTCGTGTCCTTGGACTCTCTGTTACCGATACTCAAAGTAGCGATGATACGAACTCTCCGTTAATAAAGCCAGGCAGCTCGTTTTCGTTCGGAGTTGGCTATGGCTAACGTAAAATGTAATAAATGAATAATGAATTATACCTAACTCACACTCACTCAGACGAGATGGGGCACAAGAAGTTAGCATATCTACCTTGATATATAAGTGTGGAGTTTACGCAAGTGGTGCATTATGATGGTATAAGTATGTGCCTTCCTCTCCGACATTTTAGCATCTAAATTATATTGCGCTTCCCCTATACTAAAAGCAAGTCTGTGGTTTGGAAAGCATCATCTACCATGGACTCATGATCATAACTGTGCGAATAGTGTGAAACTTCCAGGCACAGTTCGTACACCCGAAGGGCCAATCTTTCCCAGAGCATAGAACGTTTCACACAATTATTGGCATAACAGTCGGTTATTGGAATATTTACTTTACTTTAACATGGAAGTAGGTTGTCGGTTTCTCTACTGTAAAGACTAAGGCGCCAAAACTGATTGTGAAGTAGATTGACTGTGGTAGGGTTTCGTATCGCATATTAGTTTAATAACCTTGCGAGCAGAGATGCCTACGTATCATATATTCCTAATGAACGATGAAAAGAGTTAAAATGTCATTTAGCTTCACGGAGATCATAGATGATAATGTAATTGAATTAGTTTGTCCTTCCACGTCCTTCTCCGGTAGAAAAGCTGGGGTATTCTGGGCAAAAGGTACTTACTTTAGCAACAGCCAATGAAGTAAAACTCTGCGTGCCGTTAAAATTATAGCTACTTAATGGTATGTGCAAAATAGTGTAATGTAGAGAGATAAGAGTTTCTGATTCATCGGACAGATTACACGTCATTCGTGGGTAGGTATATCTGTCCCATAGTTTTTAAATGTCGTTTTTCAGCAGAACTTTGCAAACGATGTGAGCTAAAAGAACCATGATTCTCATAAAAATTAGTTGGTTTTAGTAAATTACACTTTAAATGCGTAATTCTCTAACTTCATAGCTTCAACCTGAATAATTTATTACATTTCGGAATATACAACATATATACATCTCACGACATTTACATTACGTATTTATTCACATGCACCCATAAAATAAAACTACATTTTCAACCGTTAAATAAATAGAAGTAAACAGGGCGAAACAGCGATTTTTAGGAAGACTGAAATATTACAACCACTTGAATATACTCGCTCCTTTGCTGGCTTCATCTAAGTTACTGAACGAACGATCGATTTTAACCTTTTTTGTAGCTGCTTGTTTTCCAGTGGCTGGAAGCGCCTAAAAATTGATTGATTGATGAAATACACAGGTAAATATAAAACATCTAAGACTAAAAATAGCTAGGATAAATAATGTATCAACATACTCTTTTCACTCGGCTTGTGGATCCATCGGTTTTATCTTGATTAGGGGGAGTAATATGTTGGAACACAAAATTGCGGGAATTGTTTTTGACGTTAGACACAGCATCTCCTGGTTTGGAAACTTCGGCAAATTTAGCGAGCATAACACCACCACGACTAAGGAATGAGCCCTTTCTCAACATGGATACATTCTAAAGAAGTATACATTCATGACATTTAAAGCGGTGAATTTGAGTATATATTTTGTTAAAAGGAAACAATTTACCTTTTGTATAGTTGTAGTTTCTCCAAATAAAGGCTGAGACATGGATTTATTGGATTGGTTTGTGTCAGTTTCGTGAGATATGGCGTTCATTCCTTCAGAACATGACGTTAAATCAACATCCTTCTTTTTGCTGGCGCATTTTGTTTTAATGATTTCTTGATAAATTGATCGTCGCTGAAAGGAGGTCTCTTTGATGACTACGTTACTCGAGTCAGATGTGGACGTATCAACAAATGATTCTAGTCGTTTAATTGCATTTTTACTCATTTTCGAAAAACGACTGTTACACAGTAATGACTGAGATTCATCTTCGCCTGCCTCCAGTAAATGAGAGTTTTCAGACATCCATTTTCGCTTGTCTATCCATGCCTGTTTTAAAGATGAATCTTCTGGATTTTCATCTGCATGGTCTTCGTCAGAATCTCCAAAATGAGCATCGTCATTTAGTTCTGCAAAAATAAACACAGCCATGATGGAGTATCGAGTAACCAGTGATTACGAGGATTTATAGAAAATTCACTTCAAAGGGTCTATCATTCCCACAAATTTACCATTCATATTAAATTTCCAGGTAAATTTGCGTTCCCTTTGTTTATCTGTATGGAGGTCGCCATTCTCTAAATAGGCGTTCTGAAGACGTCGTATTTCTCTATCGTCATCATCAAGCAATCTCTTAAGGTGGGCTCGTTCAACTTGGTTTCGAAGTGCGATTTCGTCTATTTCTTCCTCGTCGCCTTCCTCCATTTCGTAATGATTTAAACCTCTCTCGTCTTCGTCGTCTGTGGGAAGAAATTTTAATTATGTATCAAAGCCGCGTTAATTGTAAAATCTTAAACGTTTATAAGTATATTGAAGCTATTTTACCAGAGCCTTCTTCACTTCCAGACAGTTCTGCTTCATCTTCAACAAATTTCTTCTTTAGAAGACCGCGTTTATTGAAGAAAGGATTCTTAGATGTTGGGTTATTAAGAGTGATTTCTTGGGAAACTTCTTCGGCTTCTTCCTCTGACTCTGCAGACAGTTCCTGTTCTATTTGAGAATCTTCCACTTTTACCTCAGGCCCATCATTTTCATCTTCGTCGTCTTTAATTATAGCCCATAAAACAAGTTAGGGTTTGAAAGTAAAAATTCCATACGCATTGTCATATAAATACTAAAACGTCTATACCAGAAAATTGCAGTCTTTTCTGCTTTCGCCCTTTGATCCTCATCCCAATTATTTCCTCTTCATCATCCTCCAGATTACTATTTGAATTGCTCCGTTTATCCACTTTATCTTTTCCTTCAATAGTCTTTTCAGCCTCCTCTTCAAACTGCATTAAAAGCCGAGTTTTTGGAACCTTCTCGCACAATTTCGGAGTAATACCATCTATTGCTGTTTTCGCAGAACCTGCTTTAGGCGTTTTTAAAGTTTCTTTGTCGTTGTCATTATTTTCGGCGCACGTCTCATCGTCATCGCCAAAATCAAATCCATCGTATTCATCCTCTTGGCTCTGAGTTGAATCTGTATTACCTTGACTTACAAATCTCCCAGAACATAAACCAACCAGAGCATCAAATCCTACTTTTGGCTCCGAAATAATATTTGCCAATGACTTAGGTACTGCGGAAGTCGATGGAAGTTGTTCTACTTCGTGAATCTGAGATCTATTTATGCGAGGGATTAAAGGGGACAGTTCATCGACTTGTCTGATGTTAGAATTAGACTTTGCTGGGATCCAAAAATCTGACGGCGTCTTGAAAACAAAAAAATATTGTTCTTAAACCAATTATATGGTTAATAATAATCAGTATTTAAACCAAGTTTTATTTTTTAGACAGCACAGAAAGATGATACTGTCTTACTCTTTGATTCAGAACTGCCGTTGTAACTTTTGGTGTATAATCCCCTCCGCAGTCCAAGCTCCTCTGTGAATCATCATTAGATATACTCTTTGCTGGAGTAGACATAGGAGAAGTCTAATTATTGGAATTAAAAAAAATGAATGAGTTTAGTTTATTAGCTATCGGCAAATATCCCTTTTTAAATTTCAACAAATTCTACCTTTTCATTATCACACTCGACCGGAACGGATGGATCCGAGTCCATTGAAACTTCAATTTTAGCTGACAAAAGCCGACTTGCTTCGTTTCTTCTTCTTAGTTGAACTTGCCAAAAGATCTTCTAGATCTGCCTCTTTATCTTCATCTTCCTCAGAAGAAGAATCGTCCTCACTTGCCTCTTCATCCTCCATTATTTCCTCGTCGTCTTTGTCTTCATCTTTTTCGTCGTTGTACATGTTAAAATCTTTAACTCTTTCTTCATGGTCTTTCTTTTTTTGAGCTCGTATTTTCTCCATCAGAGTGTCTTGAAGACGACGACGACTAACCCCTGGCGCCGACGATTGAGGGGAAGAGTTCTGTATGGGAGTCAGGAAGTCTCCAGCCTCCTCATCAGCATTCAACGGATTTCGAACATAATCCACTTCATTTTCTACTAAATGCTCGATTCCCTGAGAGTCCTCTTCCTTTTTCTTAATTCTGTATGTGTACGCACAAAAATTAACAATCAATTAACTCAGAATATATACATATTACAATATATATTTAAATACATATATTACATATTATGGCTCTTGTGTTTTATAAAAAGAACGTACTTTAGCTTTACGTGGTCGCCTTTTCCTGATTTAATGGGCGCTGTAATACAATGCCTTACAAATCTGTCCTTCAGTGCTTCAATTTGTTGTTGACGTTTAAGAACTCTAGCACTTGTTCGTTTATTTACTTCATCATCTAAAATTATAATCTCCTTCTTTTTTCCATCATCACCCCCTATTTTGGGTTTCATTGAAGCTAAATCTTTATAGCCAGGTAGAGACATTAACATCTCCTTTATACTCTTCCGCTTTGGCTTTGGTTTTAACGACTCCAAATATTCTTCCAATTCCGATTCTTTCCTCAGATGGTCTTCCTGTAAGTTCTCTTGTTCATTAGATCCCGGATTTCCTGTCTCCACTCCTTGTACCAAATTTCCTTCCTCCACACAATCACTTTTATCGTCAATATCGACTTCATTTCTATTTTTATCACTCTCACGCAAGTCGTCAGATGTGTTATCATTATCTTTCCTGCCATTTTTCTCTTTGTCGTTTTCCGTATTTAAAATCCCAACTTCCGGATCTGGACGAATCGATTCTACTAATGTGTTATCCTGTTTACAACCCTCAAGTGTCTCACCCTCTTCAGAAGAAAGCTGCACCTCAATTTCCGCCATTGCTACCATTATTGTCACTGAATCACCTGTACTGTTGACGTCTGGTTAATTGACAGATTGTTTCGTTTCACTTCGATCAAAGTCTTTCGTCTTCGTCCTTATTTTTGTACATGTTACAAATATCAGTGACGGACGTTATGAATATTCATGTGTAATGTATTTATTTACTTATTTTTTTTCTTTTTGAAGTACATGCACACATTATTTTTCTTGTAATTTGTAAACTATTCAAATTATCTTTGAGTTTATTTAACAAATTTACTTTTAATTCAGCATCCCGCAATGCAGCATAGCATATGCCAGCTAATAACCTAAATATAATCTAACAATGAGTCTATTAATCTATGATAAGATAAGGCTAAAAACTTCACAAACAATCACTTTAAATTTATAAAAAGGATTCATGTTCTGTTATTATCGATATTGTCGACCTGTAAAAAGGCAGAACAAGAAATTCATATCATGAAATACAATAGCAGGGCAGGTGCAAAAAAGCGGGCAAAGGAATGGGATATAGACAGCTACAGCACAAAAACATACAGTGCAACATAAACAATGCCTGAAACAGATTCCCGCAGCCTCCAACAAAAACATTGCCTTTCTATGATGGTATCAAAGTATATGTATTTTATGGTACTTGCTAAACGTTATATGCAGCGTACTGTCGTGTCCATCGTCGCCTCGTTTCAATTCTAAATCCACACAAATTATATTGAAATTGAGAACCTATTGGGTAGTACCCAGTGGGTACATATCTATTAATAAGGTTAATTAGTTTTTGCAATGGGAAATTTACAACGGAACTTGTACAATTTGCTTATAGTCAGATATTTAGTTATTCATTATTTGACTTCACCGTTGACCGTACATATAAAAGTGTATTCTACATGACAAATAATGACAATAGTTAAACTTAAGACAATACAAAGTTTGGTAGTGGATGGTATAATTTTATAAATTTTTGTCTACTAAACATCATCCATGCCCAAAAAAGTTTGCAAATTGCAAATACCTATTCTGTTGGAATCCAGTTGCCATCAGATTAGATGAGACCGAAACGTAAAATAACAAATGTAAGTGACATGTGAAAACATAAAATGAAGGAAACATTAAAAATGCTGTGAATGGCGAAAAAGAAGAAAAGTTGGTCATTGCTAACTATGCTCTGCTCTTTATTTATTTTTTATGGTTGCAGCAGCAGTAGAGTAGAATATACTAAATGGAACAGTTTCTCACGGAACATCGGTTTTCTTTCACGTTAAAGAAAATTTTTGTCACAAAGGACCAGACATTTTAGCCTTTTGTTTACACTACGTCGTTATGAACTATTCGTAAGTAAATATAACAAAAGAAGAACTTGGCAAAAATAATAGCGATGCATCTATTAGCTTCCTTTTTCCTTTGATATATGCAAAAATAGATTTTAATAAAACGGTGTAATCCCGCATGAACCTTTTTGGAAAAACTGCCAAGGGCACATGCTTCCATAAGACTTATATTTTCATGTATTTAAAAGTACGGTGGCCTTCCACCTTCCATAACTCTCATCTCGTCATCTGAATTTCAAAAGGGTTCATTATATTGACCTAAGGTATCATTGAGTGAAATCCGGACGGACAGGCAGACAAACATTCGGATAACATAACTATTTTCAGTATTAAAATGCTTACCATTATTGATAACTAACGAGAGGAAATCCTCGCCTGCGTGTTTTATTGTTGGTGCTTGTGAATATTTTTACTATTCAACGGAATGGTTTACACAAAGAATAATAGTTGGCGCGTTCGCGTTGAGTGTAATTAACAGCAAGCACAATACCATTCGACAAAAATATGAGTTCTAAAGAATTCTCCGTCAGTTTGCTAACTTTTTTCTATATTTTCCCAGAACATCTTATGTCAGAATGCTTATCAGAATCGAAAAGAACAGTTGAACAGTCTATCTCAAAATTAGACATATCTTCATTTTGGACAAATAGGGAAAGAATAGGCGAAAGGCGACACTGACAAGCTGTGCTGCTAATAATGTGTTTTTCTCCTGTTTCCTGTCATTTTATGCCCAAGACTGGCTTTTGTGTTGTGCTACTACTAGTACTACTACGGGCAAATTACTTGAAAGCTAAAATTTACTGTGTAATTTTATTATAAGTATATTCAGTATTCAGTTAGTATTTCTCTTATTTCTGCTTCTGCTCCCCAGCAGCAAAACTTTTAACCCGTTCTGCATGCAGAACTCCTTTTGTTGTTGTTGACCCGACAGCGTTTGACGTGAGAAGGGACGCTCAACAAAGAAAACAGACGCGGAAGAAGGAAAATAAAGCGGAGGACATAAAATGCAAGTCGTAAAAAGCTCTTCATCCGCTGAATTTTCGCAGTTTAAAGACGCTGTACAACCGGCGCAGTGTATTAAATGGATACGTGTACGCAAATGGAAGAAAAGCTGAGCTTTATGTAACTTTACGTTTGCCCATTTAAAGATGGAAAATTTTCCTTTGATATCCGCCTTATTTCTTTTATTGCCAAAATAAATGAAAAAACTTGGTTGGGTCAAAAAGCGTTTGTTGCTACCACTGTTGCCTATTCAAGTATAAATAACGAAATAACTTTATTACGTGCACATCCATAATGTTTAAGATTAAAGCGGAAACTTCTTTTACACAGCGAAATTTATCACAACAACGCCAGCAGCAGTACACAACTTTATCCATTCAACATTACATTTCCATTTTTTTAACAGGATTTCTATTTCAATCCAGGGGAAAACGTACCACGTAACGGGAGAAATATTAGGAGTACGAATGGCTTATACACAGCTTATCTTTAATTTAGTAAGCCGTCTTTCCAAACAACCAACTAACTGTACCAACAAACTGACACATTTCCACCAAGTGTTTTCATTATTATGGTCAAACTACTTCAGAAGTCGGACTACATACTGTTATGACATATTCCAAGTCATATTGTATAATGAACACACACGACACATGGGCGGGTGAACGGATAGAGTATAGTTTGGCAGTTTCATCCGAGACCTCGCAATCGCAATGGAACCGTATATGATTTCGAAAAAAACGAACTTTCTGAAATGTTATTAAGAAACTTCCAAACTGGACACCATCCTCGTCAGCAGGAAAGAAGCTAAAATTTATGAATTAATGAATACAAAACAGAATACGAGGTTACTGCGTAATTGTTTACATTATATGAGCGACTAATCTTTCAGAATTTTCCGAAAGTTTAACTTTTTGATTAGGTAATTTACTAACAATTTGGTAAGTAAAACGTTGCCTAAATAATTACATTAACCCAAATACTCAAGTTACATTGTGTGTCTACTTCGAACGGAGATGGAAGTAGTGAGTTTATAAACTCTACAGAATCACTTGACTTGTCTTATGAAATACCTATAATAACACATACATAGTTTAGCATTGTTTCGGGAATGAAAGTAATATTGGACAAGGCAGGGTACTTTCGTGTTTCGTTTTAGCGATGGACGATTTTAACATTGAAGTCCTAAGGAGTTCTGTAAATGAAAATACATGTGTGGCAACTACCTCCGCGATGAATACAAATCAACTTGAGATGAGTTCAAACTAAACTGCTGTAGCACTTTTCCTTTTATTGAACAATGTCCACCAGACTTTTAGATAACATGTAACTTCTTGATAAGCGGACACATGTTCTGGAAGATTGTCTTGTTTGAGAAGAGTGTTTCGTAAACAACACGTACATATTAAATGAGGTGGTGGTTAGGTACATAATACCATCAACCCTGTCATACGTAGGCATATATCCACTATAGCATAAAGAAGTGTGTACAAAATTGTGTACTTGAGTTGCCGTTTACGTCATACTCTCAACTCATCAGACTAAATTGGACCTTTTCCCCGTAATTGGCCAACAACGATAGGGAAGACAGAGAAAGTTTACTTTTTCGCACTTATTTGGTTCGTTTTTTGTCTTTCGTGAAGTTTTTTTTTATTTCTTCTCTGTTTGGCCATGCCCTGTCCGTAAAGAATCACGTACAATTTACTACTTTCACTTCAACAAGGCATATAACATTCTCCTAACTCAGACGTTTCCTCCTTCATTTCTGCCAATTTCCTGTCATGGACGGAACTTTTCTTCTAACGGCTTCTCCTGTACGTGAACGAAGTGTAGGATGGCTATATAAGAAGATCTATGGCTGCGATATCTTATCATGGAGTAGCAGGATAAAAAGAAATAACTACATTCATGATTCATACAGTACACATAGGTACGCATGTTTGTACAGAAAAGTAAAAATTTCTTTAGCGCAGAAGAAACCGTACAACAAATGCCACATGTATAACCAGACGAAATGCATGGTTGAGTAACAAAAACGAAGTGCTAGGATAATAAAAGTAATTTTACCTCTCTATTGCGAAACATGCGGAAAGGGAGAAACTCAACTGGTATATATACAGGCATACTAAAGGCAGACCGTGCTGCTGTGCCATAAAACTTTTCTCCATCCATGTACATATTCATAATTAATGTGCACAACTTTTCGTAAAAACGAGCTCACCTAACTTAAGCTTTTCTCCAAGAAGTTACATAAAAATATTGTGTCTCACTGGTAAGCTTGTTTTCTGCACCGGTGCTTTCCCTTAACGTTTCCAAGCTTTTTAAAAGGTAGACAAGCTCAACACACATATACGCACTACTTATCCTTTGAGTTTTCCAGAATTGATGATCACCGGTCTACTTTAACGGTGATTAGGTTTATTTTCCCGGGTATATAGCATTTTGGTATGCGGCCGCGAGGTAAATATTGCTATTCGTAACCAACTACCCATGTTGAACCTCTTACCGTTAAGCAGATATACGGGGCAACGTGGAAACGTTAATGTGGTTTTATACTTGCTTAGTGAACTCGGTGTGGGGTTTACGTTTACGCCTTCTCATAATTTTGAGTTTATATGATTTTCCAGTAAGCATTTTAAAAATTTTGAAAGAATTTATCGAGAGGAGCGAGCAACATAAAAGAGTTTTGAAATTACTTTGCTGGTATGACGGGAATGCAATATGCAATGCACGTTTTCATGAATGATTACCACAATATACAATACAATTTACATGTATACACACTTTGCTCCCCAAAATTGCGTCCACAAATATAGTCGCTCAATAGAATATCATGAATTATTGAGAGGAAACAAAAATTCAGGACAAACATGCCAAAAAACGATAAAATACTAAAAGCCGAGTTGTGAGTCAAGCATGTGATTGATACGAAGGGGAATTTACAAATGCATTTGTCAAAAACAAAAGGTCACAATTGCAGTGCGTGTTTAAGAAGTGCTTGCCAACTGGAAAAAAACAGAAGAAGTTTAAGAAAATATGATAAAATATGCATACCTCGGTGAACAGAACAAACCGTTATGAAAAAAACGTTGTTGTGAATCTTTCTCCTTCTCTTTCTTCTTCCACTCTAGAATTCTCCAATATTTTCCACTGAAATACTCGTGTCTCGGAAAGTTTGGTGCTCAAGTAAACTACAATAAGGGTTCATAGCACACATTCATGCGTGCATTAAGCTAAAACATTGTAAAGGACCAGGAAGAATGACTCACTCAATCCAAAATTCCGGAAGAAAGTTTCGTTTCATGACAAGTTCGCCTCCTGCTTGTCACCTTATATGCAAAAACTTCTGACGAGCCAGCACAAATACTTTGTGCGATGATGAGGATAATAATAATAGTAATAACAATAATAAAGCACGTGTTGGCAAAGTGGTTCCATGACTTTTGGTGAGAAATGAAAAAGTTTACTCATGAATACAGAGTACCATGAAATGTGTCTGTGCGTTGGGTAAACTGTATGTGTGTTGTTCCATATTCATGACACCAAAAATTATATGAATGAGTAGAGAAATATTCTCGCATATTCTTTTGCACGACTACCCTTTCCCATCCTTTTCCTTTCCAGCCCGACAGCCAAAAACCATTCAAGTTTTTCAGTTAAACAGGCCGTAAATGAAAATGGCGTGCGTGTGAAGGAGGTTTAAAGGTAGTTAAGAGCAAATTGCATTGCTTATTTTGGCTGGGTAATACACCACATAAATCCCATATCGCATTATTGGTTCCATAATACTTTACTTACATTGTACGACGCGCGGCGCTTTTTGCTTTTTTATTTAAAAAAAGGCGACTTTCAATTTTTATGGTTAGAAGTGTAGTTACACTTGTATTTTTACGCCATGATAAGTGGATTGTGTCGTAATATTCTTCCTTTGCATAAGCATATTTTATTTCAAACAGCGAAATCCGTATTGTTATTACTTATTACATAATGAAATATTGCCTTTTTTACTGGCGGAAGTAGAATTGAGGTTATTATCGTTTCTACCATAATGCGGAGCCATAATCACTTGGAAAAATTCAACTGCACTGCTTTTCCCCTGGAAATGTCTTATTTCTGCGGGTTTTTTCATATCATACCCGCTTATCATTTTATATTAGCATGGTTGAACCTGCACTGCTGAGCAATGAACCTTTTTCAAGTGCCAAAAGAGCGCCAAGTTACTGGCGTATTGTACCTTGCAAAGCTGAAAAGTGATCTTATCAACTTGCCTCTGAGCAAAAGCTCTTACTTTGTATTAAAACTCCTTAAGCTAGTATCACTTTCGATAAGCGCCTCATAAATACCGTCCTACAGAGAAGAGCTTACACTTGGCTGACAGTAGTACATCAATTCAACAGCAACAAAAAAGGGATAACTCTTCTTCTTCTCTGCTTGTTTCTCAGGTGTGCTAGACCCTTTTTCCCACCGACACCCGCCACCATTTTTCTCTTCTTACAAATATTGTAATTCAGAAAAATAGAGCAAGAGAGAAAGAGCGAAAGGATTGGTTTGATCCCATTCAGGAAAGATACTAACCCGAGAATGAGACTTATTTTCTTCTTCTCTTCTGACTGGCGTTTTATCTTCCCTCGTCTTGTCTTATGTTATGTACAGTGAAATACTATTTTCTCTCTACACACTACACCACTACTATGCTCAATCCGCTTTCCCCTTGCACTTACAACACATTACCTATGTAAGTATAAAAAAGTACATTTATCCCATACTGTGTTTGAATGCATTAGTGAATGGTTCTTCTGGGGGGAAGAGACAAATCCAGTGAAACCTATTTGTTTTTATTGCGCCCTGTTGCTTGTAACGGTAATTCCACTTTTTCACAAGGAATGAAAAAATTCTAACAAAATGGAATGTGAGCTTCTATATATGTGATTGTTTATTGGTGAAATATAGCGACGGTGGTGGTGGTGGTGATGCTGGCGGTGAAAGCAACAGAGGGATATTATTGTATGATAGCGTAAGCATCTACACCATATTTTGGGTACAGGGTAGTCGTGCGTAGCACTCACCACAGCAGAATTTGTCGGTATGGTCGTTCTAGTTGGTGGTGGAAATGTTCAAGCAATTCTTTTAGGTGAGAAATGATAATGTGTGTTTTTATTGCTTTCCTTATGTGCCTTTACAAGGAAACTCGTCACTCGCGCTACACAGACACACGGAGAGAGAGAGAGAAAAAAGTTGTATAAAGCAATATAAAACACAGTGCGGAAGCAGGCAAAAAAAACTATCAAATGTACAATGTACGTCTCTGCCTAGAAGTCTTGGTTGTTTTTTCGGCGTGTGTGTGGCTTAAGACGAGAAGCGGGATTTTTTGGAATGGAATAGTTCTCCGATGATTTGTAGCCGAGGCACGGCGGAACATAAAATTTTGTCTGGGAAATGAGTTAGAGCGTTAATTGCTTGTACTACAAACAATAATTGAATCTTTGGGTGTTCACAAAGTATTTTTTGCCCAGTTTTATTCCTCTTGTATACTTTAATCCGTCCGTAAAACAAGTTTAACTCCAACCAAGTGAAAAGATAAGAATCCACTAAAACTGCTGCTCAAACTGCGAATTTCATTATGGGGAGGCATTAGGCATTCTGAATTCAGCGTTCACGGAGTCGTGTATGCACACAACGGATTCTAATTTTAGGGAGAGAAAAAAAGGATGTGTAAAGAGCGGAGATTGATAAAAACAAGCGGTGGAGATAAATTGAATTTTTATCAAATAATGTTTCCTGCTTTTTCTTCTTTCTCGTTCCATCGCTCCTACGTAGAAATGTAACAGCATGTTATATTTAAATCAAACTTTGTTTATGGAGCAGAAGAGAGCCAGAAAGCTTTCGTGTATAAACTCCCGTTAACAGTTACCGTGCCTTGTGTAAGTGCACACGTGTAAATTTTTCTCCCTCTGAGACAGATTCACACGTAGACACCAGTTAAATTTTCGACGTCGTCAGTAATGCCCAACCTGATTGAAACCGAGTAAGAGAATGCTAAAAGAGACAGAAAATGACTTTTTTGCAAACAATGAAAATCGGATTTGATTCATTTGAGTAACAAGCTTAAGCTTACTCCCATAGTCTACTAACTTTGTTGGAGAATCACTAAGAATGAAAGAACGTTCCCTAGTTTCCTTCCCTCTCAATACATTTTTTTCTATAAAAAACACCGAAAAAAAAGAAAACAGATATACCTTTCTCTTTCCTGTAAGCTTTTACTTTTTCGCTCTAGTCCTTCAATTTTTGAAGAGTTAACTTGATAAAGAGAGTGGTGTGAGGGGGAGAGAGAGAGAGAAAGTACGGAAGATTTAGTGAAGCATCGGTAATGTTGTAGAGAGAAAAGGATATCACGTAAAGAAGCAAGCTCAAGGGAATTTATATAATAAATACAGTCCGGACATGCCCAGTGTACAATCGCTTGTAATAGGTAACCATTGTAATTCGGATTTAAAATAGAGTTGAGTTAGTAGACGACGGTACCCGGTGAATAGGGAAGGGGGACCGGGCGCGGGGTCTCAAACTCGAATAGATCTTTCGCTAGTTTTTAAACCGTATTAAATACATATGGAAAGTTGGAAAGCTATCGCACAAGCTTTCTCCCTAAGATACCTGCGTAGCATATAGACACAAGTACAATAAATGCCTGGAGATAGGTACACACAACGGTAATAACATTTAGGTATGCATATTTGTACGTATAAGTATCAATAAAAATTCAGTTTCCCGTTGGAGTCGTTTTTCCTTCTTTTGTATCTCCCAAACTGTAAGGATCCCATGTTCGTGGTATCTTCATACGACGAGTTTCAAAGCGAGTACGTGTCCATGTGTGCGTGTGTGAGTTGAGATAAATTTTAAAAGTAATACTGTCACTCGCTTGTGAAAAGAGTCAAGTTTCTGTAAGCCGGAATGTGCTCATTGTTATTCATTCCTAACAAACAGATTCCTTGGTGTTTCACTGGAATATAAAGTACACTTAAGTATTTCACAGCGCGATAAAACCCTTTGTTATATTTATAGGGCTACCTATGTTTATGTCTGCACTAGTATGACTCGGTTCTGCTTGATTTGTAGGGCAAGCCCATTAAGTTAGTGGAAGTACTCAAGCGTAAAACATATTTGAAAGTAGAAAAACCGTCTTACTCATTGTCAGGCTTGCCGTCTTGAAGATATCGTTTTTTCCTTCCTCTCCTTTTGTTAATTCTTCGATTGACTATACTTTCTCCAACTCAGTACTTCATTTCTGCCTCATCGACGTAAATTAATAAACAAGGACCCCAGGGAGATTGATCATATAAATTTATCCGAATTATTCAGGGAAACAAGTGATAGGAAAATAACGAAGTTATTATTATTTGTGATAGAACGATGGTAAATCGCATTGTGAGCTGGAGTATAGAGGAAGAAAAGCAGCTGAAGAGGATTTCATATTATCCTTTTGCTTTCAATTCGAGGAGAAAATGGAACTGAAACGTGTATGTATATTTATTTCCCCGCGCTTTGAATGATTGGTGGGGTGGTGGCAGATGTATAGCGAGAATGGAAGAAAAGCCATTGTAAACAGGCCATTCCTACGAGTAAACGTGTATCAGGCGGGGAAAGTCATTTATCAGTCAATCAAGCACAGTTTTTCATTCCATCTGACAGCAGCCGTAGCGCATCGAGGACGTAATGTAATAATAGCAACAACCATTTCCCTTTCTAATCGCATTTCAAGAATGAAGAAAGTCTAAACTTGCTGCCTTTTCTAAAATAACGAACGGAAATGGGATAGTCGTATAGTGTGTATATACGGGTAGTTATATACAATTGCTATCATGTATCAAAAATGAGGCTGCTTGGTGTGTGTGTGTGTGTGTGTATTCACAGAGAAAAAGTTATTCATCTTAACTTAAAACATTTATTGTTACTATTCCTCTACCCTGAATTCCTGCTGGGACGAGAACTCACTTTTGTGCTGTTTATATTATACAAGTAATGATAATCGTAATCGTAACTATTACATTACATGAAACGTCAGCACAATAACGATGCGCGTAGGCTGGTTGCTTTTATACCCAGTCAGCAGTTTTTCATTCCATTTTCATTGAGATTACAGTCACAAAAAGTGTGCGAAGTTTGAAGAAAGGAACCCAGCAGCGGAGGAATGGATAAAGTTATTCTATACAATATTTTGTACCGGGCGGATAGAAAAAAATGTGTTGAGCTCGGCTCGACTGGTACGCATTTTCCCTCTCTATTTGTCTCCCAACCCTCACCAACAAAAAAAATGGAGAAATAGTGAGAATTTTGAATAGGTACGAGTTTCCATAATGGATATGAACGAATGGGAATGAAATGGCTGGAATTGGATTATTTAGAAATATTGTGTATATTTGTGTAAGCATTGAATTCATTATTACTCTCACTTTCTCTCTCTCTCTCTCTCTCTCTCTCTCGCTCTCTGCATATCAAGAACATTTCAAACACGTTGTATTTTCCTCTCAAAGAGTGTAGAAGAGCTGCAATAAGCAATTTCGTGTAAGTATTCATTCTTAAATTTCAATTTTGTACATATTGTAGAGGATGCGATATGGAAAGTCTGAACTCAAGCACGTTCTCAATGCAATACGTTCAGTTTTCCCCTGTTTTCTGCTATCTTCAATCTGTTAGGGAAAGCCTAGCTTTTTTAAATCGATTGTTACTTTCCTTTTTGTCAGTTTATTAATCAAAGTCTGCTTTGAAGTAAAAAAAATGAAACCAAAGCCAAATATTCAAAAAATATAAAAGTATGAAAATGTGTAAAAAAAAAAAAACTTTACACTACACTGCTGCAGTTATAATAACGACACTTTATATTTTTATGTCTTAATCAGTTTTGGCATTTGTCAGAGCACGTAGTGCACTCAGCGTTATCTGAATCTTATCTGAAAATGCTTTTGACGTACGTAAACCAATTACGTTATGAAAGTTGCAAAAGTTATTGACGCAATCCCCATGTTTTGGTATAATTACCTTTTTTCTATACGTATAATCTGAGATTCCTTCGAATGGTTCGCGTGTACTATACTGGGGAAAGTCAAAGAGTCCGCCTCAATCCGGCCAAGCCTGTTATATGCCTCTCTCCCGTGCAATATCTGCTTTTTGCCAGCTAGATCTAGAAAATACTACGTAGAAAATAGAAGAAAGCCACTTATCCCACAACTTAACGAAAGTACTGATAAAGTCGAAAAGTGCAGAAGATGCACCTCATCATTATTCCCCCAGCTAATTACCGAATCAAGCGAGATGTAGCAAAGTGAGGTTCTCATGCTTTCCCAGCCCCAGTAAGACAATAGATTAATCTGTGAGAAAAAGTTTGCATACAAAGGTCAAAAGCCTTTTGATAAAGGATATATCCTCTCTTCACGATTTATTATCTTTATATATAGTTTGTCTTAATTAATCTTCATCGTCTCCCTTGTAAAAATGAGCATTCTTTGTGATGTGTAAATGATACCGAGGAAAGTCAAAGCATAAAAGACTGCACACGGGAAACTTTTGTTGTAAGAAAGATTGGTGAAATATACAACGGGAAATTGTGTGCTTTTCTAACGTCTGAAGTGCGTAGGCATTGGCGTCGTCGTTTCACTCTATAAAAAAGAAAGTATGGTATGGTAGGTAAGGGGTATGGTATAGGTAATAATTCTTTAAGGTACATGCTAGATATTTTTCTATTAGAATGCAAATGCGTCACGTTTCACGTAACACCACCTATCACTAGTCATCTCTGAATTGAAGCATCTCTCGGATTCATTAACGTTTATCGACTATTGCTACACTATCGCAGCGAACGAAACCAGCCAAACCAACGAATATGGAGATTGTAGTATTTTTCACTGATAGAATACCAGCATGTGCATCGCTGTATGGCAGTTAAAACAACGATTATGTACTCGACGTCTTAAAAGCTTCCAATTTTGGCTGCTGACTTGGTGTGCCTGGTCTTCATGAATAATAATAATCAAGTAGGATCCCGAAAAGTCCTTCCCTGTAAGTTGTAATAATAACAGACAGAGGGCAATTTCATCAACTACAACCAATTAACTGAATGCTCAAATGCACTCCGTTTATCAGCATTTAAAAAGAATCCACTTTCCCCCTTAAAAAATCCCCAGTTTCCAAAATGGATTGGCAACTTTCAAAATTTATGGTTTACTTAAAGAAGGGAGAGATAAAATGACAGCTTTCTAATCATCACATTTCCCCTTTCTACAAAAAATATCTATTACTAATGCAGTAACGAATGACTTGTGGAACGTATCCGAAGAGCATCACACCGTCTCCTTTCTCCTTTCGCATAACTGGTGCCATTATAGAGAGGTAATCATCTCAAAAATGTAAATGATCCAATTCAACGTCTTTCTTCATTGTGTCTTTTTTATATATTCTCATTTTGACCCAAATGGTTTTGACTCCATTTTCATCGAACATTTTCTCTAATCTATAAACGTGAAATATTGCTTGTATACAGCATACTCGTTAGGTGTTTCTGCTATCTACCAGATAGATTGCGTTCTCTGTAGTTTCCTTCCTTCTATCATTACAGATAAAGATGAAATAAGACAGGAAAGCAGTCATGGGGCGAGGTGAATCATAAACATCGGGTAGTCGCAATAATGCATTAACTCTCAGCGAAGGTGTTCCTGTAAACATTTGGATGCATAAAGGTGACTCATACGAAAATATCCTCAAATTTTAGAGTACTCCTATTAACTACACGATGCCACCGCACTATATCGCAAGTAAAGTGTACGTGACGGCGACGAGGAACACTTTATGAGCCACTTTCTCGCTGGCACTCTCCTTTTTTCACTGAAAAAATGACGTGAAAATTGATGGCGGCATTATTTACCCCCTTACGATCATGTAAATTATCACAATTTTTCAGCAGCAATATAAAGCCGGGCTACTTTAGAAAGGTGAAAGCAAAAAAAAGGTTGTATGAAGTAACGAGGTATTACGTTAAGTGTCTACGAAGTAGATAAACCAAAAAAATGATGATGGAGCTCCACAGAGGAAATGTGTGGTGTATATATTATTGCGAGAAAATAGAATATTTGCTTGTTCATATTAAGCCACTGAATAAATACTGTTTATGAAATTCGCGTTCTGCGAAGCAAATCCATGCAAAAAGCAAAAGCCAAGTACCAGGAAAAATGCTACATGGAGGACTTTTACAAATAGAAAGTCACGGCTGAAAATACTTCACATTTTTCTCCAATTCCACTAGTTTATTTTTCCATTCCTAAAAAACAACCTGTTTTCGGTTGATAACTTCACGGTAACTGACAGCTCAGGCAAAAGAAAATACAAAGCAACATGCCTACTTGTATGTGTGTGTGCGACTCAACATTTGGCATTGATTTGATTTTCACGCTGTTGGAATACTCAAGACATTCAAGTTCCCTTTTGAAAGTGGAGAGGATCGCTGGGAAATGTGAGACTTGAGCAGGGAAAGCATACTTACGGGGGCGTTGTAATGTTATTGAACACAATTTTTTGTGTGTGCCTATATCAGACGAGCTTTAAAAGGAATCCGAGGTCAATTAACCTTTGATACTTGCAAAAACATTTCAGCCGAACGTGTACGTTTGTATAAGTATGCGCTTAACGTATTTTTGAATATTTTAAGAGGCAAGTAAATACCTTTTTACTCAGTATGGGTAAGCCGAAACAAAAATCTGTCACACGAGGCGGGTGGGGAGCTTTGCCGTGCTGGTAGGATAATGAGGTAATGCTGTTAGTTTACCATTGTTATTCGAAGTGAAAGAACTTTCACAACTCCCACATTTCATAAAACTTGTTATATTTGTTTGAGACAACGTGTAATTTGGTATAACTGTAGAGTAAATAGAAAGTATAGAACAATTTCACCATCTAGAACAGTTCCTAGCATTGTTAGTTAAGGTAGTGCCAATCTAGACTTAACTAAAATGGTCCCTTATGAGTTGCATAAGACTCTCTTCCGGTTCAAACGCAAAGCTTTCAGTGAATAAATAGACAATTTCATAATCCATATCTCGGCTTGCTTCTAGTAAAATTATACGGTCCTGTTTCACTTCGTATATGTCAAACG
>JAHZNE010007906.1:0-10942 GCA_027744055.1 Callyntrura sp. NNG-2020 | reverse complement strand
TTAAAAGTGCGACGGCAAGTTGTATTTTTCTAGTTACTCCTCAATACTAACTTCCTTCCTCCTAAGTCCCTTATCGTTATCGAAATCCATAAAGATGAATTTAGGGAAACGAAAATGATATTAAAATAGACATGTTGTTATAGGCATGACAATATGACAAAGAGGACGTACATGTAACCCATCTTTTCTCTCTTTCCACAACCTAACCAATGTCTGGGTGGAACAGTCCTATAGCCCGTTCTTAAAACTAAAATGGTGTGATATTTTAAATATAAATTACTCCAGTTTATTCTCATTTTAAATTTAAAATAAAAAATAATTTTATGGCTAAAGGTTAAATACATCAGAACCCGGGGCGGAAATTGCTTGTGAAAAGGAACGACCCTAACCTCACTAAATCTGGCTTAGTATATTGGTGGTTGTAATTCAACGTTAAAAATAAATTAGATAAAGTTTTATAATGTTAATATAATAAGTGCGTCAGGTTGAACGATAGGCATTTTTAATATCTTACTCCTGTCATGCTTGCTAGGATGGTATCATGTTCGTATGTAGGTATTTATAACTTAAATTTTAATCTTTGTGTAGTACTTAAAACATTCATATTGTTGGTGGGTGTGGAAATCATTGTTTAATAACTATTTAAGCTTAACCATCGATCATTGTGAAGTGAATGTTTAGATTTTAAAAACAAATTTTAGGAACATGTATAATGAGACGATAATAAATTTTCCCATTTTTTCAAAACCAATTAACCAATGCTTTATGTATACTTACGAATTTGCGTTGATTTGCAAGTTCATCCTACTCCAGTACAAACAAACCCACCAATGCAAATGCTACCATACCATTGTCAGAATTTTGCTTATCATGCTTTGTCCGAGATCACTGTTCAACGTACCTACGTATATGTCACTCTCGTGGATTAAAATAAAGCTTCTCCTACATCACAACGCCGTTGCCTTTCCGCCGTGACTTTATGGAAATAACTGATAACGTAAATATTTACACTATCACTTTAATTTTTATTACCATTCTTCAAATCTAATAGGCGTAAAACTACAATTTACATACATGTAACAAAAATGTTGCCATTCTCTAGATCGATAACGTACTAATCTCATCATAAAAAATACGTCAATGCGTATTTTAGCTTTATAAATAGTGGCAATGAGAAACGTATTTTACATTTTATAATTTGTACTCGAGCTATCACATGCAATCGTTGAAAAATTCCTCCAAAATGAAGAATTTAAACTGTGCTATAGCCTGTGGGCTTATTGGTGTTTTGAGTTTCTGCGTCGTTGCAGACTCACTAAACACCAACAATTTGCTGGTAAGTTAAAGTCAAAGTCACGATATTTTCAGGCTTTCCCTATTTTTATAAAGTAAACAACAGTTTTACCCGTTCCTTTCAGGCAAATCCATGCCCTGAGAATTTCAGTGGCAATATACGAGATCCAGAAAGCTGTCAGAATTTCTACAGTTGCATCAATGGAGTGGGAACTCGGTTGTCGTGCCCGGCCAATCTTTGTTACAATGGCGCTGGCGGATATTGCGACTATTGTCAATCGGTGGATTGCGGGTCTGCCACAGGAGCTCCATCAACATCTGCCCCATCTACCACAAAAGCCCCTACCACCCCCGGCCCCACCCAATCCCAAAAGCCTTCCACTCCTCCAGCCTCCACTACTACTCAAAAAGCTACTACTCCTGGCGGTGGAAACTTGCCATGTCCAAATGATAAACCATTTATTTACATGCCTTACCCAGGTGATTGCACCAAGTTTTATTACTGTCAAAATGGCGTAAATACTGGGGTTCATCGGTGCGGCACCGGCTTGTGGTTCCGCCCTAGATTACAGGTGTGTGATTTACCATGGGGTTCATCATGTAACATTGATAACTGAATATATTGAACAGTTGACAGTTGTAAATTTTTTTTAGAAACGAATTAGTACATAAAATAAAAAAACCCTTTGGCATGATGAAACATTTGTGATAAATTGTAACTAATATTCTTGTACATGTGGCATTGTGATTGATGTCAAACCTATTTACACTGTACTCTGGTCTTTCTCATTCTAATTTCATATGTATGTAATAAACATGCAACAATGAGAACGAGCACTCATTTATAACATTAGCCACATGTCAACTGTGTTATAAATTCTCTAAAGAACGTTCGGTCATTACCGCAGGACTAGTAAGTAGAGAACGACCGGACAGAAAATTACTTTACGATTATTATTACCTATTAGTTGGTCATAGCGCTTCATTATAATAAACAACTATTGCCAATAATACACATTGCTATAAAGGTATTTTAATTTTCTGTAGCTCAGGGAAATATGAAATATGCACATCCGTCAATATTCAAGAACGGTAAGGTTAAATTTGTTCAAGACAATTAAGAGAAATACCCCAGCTTCTTCATTGATTTTAACATTTTTTATTTACAGGTCATTTGTACACAGTAATTCACAAGGCCTATGATCTCTGCATAGGTATGTATTGCATAATCAACTGGCAATTTGTTTTTCTTTTACGTACATCACCGGGAAATTTTAATTTTACAATCACACCACACACGGCAAATATAAATACCTGCAAAGCTCGGGAAACAATAAGCCGCAACTCTTAGCAAAGTGCAAAACACGTTCACACGACGACACGCACAACCTTGACAACATTACTATGAATCAATGCACTCTCAATTGTCTCGTGACATCCCAGTCTTTTAAATAGAAAATTTTAAATTAGCTATTATTTCCCGAAATTATAGAAACCTTATTCAATTGGTTTAAATAATTTTCCTCAAATGTACTTTTTTAGGCACACTTGTGCATGTACTACTAGCACTACTGAATCTTGTAACGTATGATTCATCGTACAATATATAATTTCTTACATATACTTATGCATGTGTAATGTAACATTAAATTGAAAAACGTATAATATTAGGTAGGAACGTATCATACAGTTGACAATAATTAATCGAGAAGACAGACTCTGAGAAGATCTTTTTTTATAAACATATTTAAGCATTGAAAGCGCGGTTTGTTTAAACGATCTGTACTATCGTCATTTTTTCACCCCTCCAAGGCACCGCGAAAAATTGCGTTTTGGTTTGGTACAATATACATATATATTATTGTCTTCATATATATAAAGCTACAACAAAATACTATATACTTCAACGCGTGGGCATAGATTGAAAATATACTGAAATATACTGAACTCGTTGGTTTCTGCTACTCTAGCATAACTAATCTAGGAATCTAATGAATTCCGTTAATGGTCGTCTGAGGAGGAGCAGCGGGATCGATGTTCAATTTTAAAAAGTCCGCGTACGCTTCCACAGCACGAGGCGGTACCAACCTAAGGAGTTTTTTCACCAGGAAAACATGGCTAACCACCCAACCAGTCTGGGTGTGTAAATGTATTCGACATTTTTTGTCACTCCGTAGATGATGTTCTTTGCTACAATTTCAGGTGGATCGATGGGAAACAGAGATGGAAACCTGTAAGCAAAAAATAAATTTGGAGTTAATGATACCTGCGTCAGTTCATTAAAAACATTTACATGATTTTGTGCATTGAATTGAGAGTTTTCAGCAGATATTTAGTTAGTTCTTCATATGCTCACAGCGGGGGGTAATATAAGAATACGTAAAAGCGAGAAGCAGTGTACCTTTTACATTTGGTAATAATTCCCAATTTTTGTAAATATTTAATTAATATTTTTTGTGCTATTAGGATTTTAATCCCACTAATGTGTACCTCGTGTGAGGAATTCCGTCGGACAGCATCTCTGTAGCGCAGTAGAATGGATATGCGACTGTGATTTTGACATTGGATTTCAATATTCTTATTTCATCACGAAGCGCATCATGAAGTCCATGGACGGCGTGCTTCGTAGAACTGTATGCCGCAATATTACGCGTTGGCAAAATTCCTGAGGCAGAGCAAACTGACACGAGATGCCCATGATTTTTTGCCAACATGCCTGGCAAAAATTCTTTTATGACCTGTGGTAAAAGGAAAATAAAAAGGAGGTATAATTTTTTAAATGCCATTGCACCAGAATTTATCCAGGTATATCTACGTCTCTACGTATCTACGTAGATATGCGAGTAAGGCTGAAATTTTTTTTGCAAGTTACGAATGGTCAATGACCACAAAAAAAATGGAAAATTTTAAAAAATTGATTTTTCTCCTGTAATAAGATTTTGCAACTCTGATTCTGCAATGTCGATATTTTTTTGCTTAAATACTTACATAGAAGTTGGATAGAACATTAACGTTGAACATGTTTTCAATCTCCTTTGTGCTTTGAGTGATAAACGAAGAAATGTTCATAAGGCCAGCATTATTAATGACAATTGTGGGTTCTCCAACCTCTTGACGAACCTAAAAGAAAAAATAATAAATAAAAATACACGATTAAATTAAGCACTATTGCACACAGCAAGTGCCCTTCAGTCAAACGATTACAAGATTGACACTGAAAACTGCTCAATGTCATTAACTTTGTTGGTAATAATACGTCAGTTCACTTTGATTTGTGACGTACTATATTGGCTGCATTGGAAACGGCGATTTTGTCGCTAACGTCCACACTATAGGCGTACGCTTCTCCGCCCCGCTTCCGAATTTCACTAACCACCTCCTCGTTAGGGCCTGGGCTTTTGCTCCAGCAAATCACGGTTGCTCCACTGGTGGCCAGCTCCAGACTAATGTAACGCCCAATGCCTCTCCCAGAACCGGTAATCTAAATGGAGGAATATCATATAAGAGTAAGGGTTAGAACAAAGAAGGTATTGCAGCAGTACTAGGATGATGGGCCATGAATTTATTTAATTGTAACTACAAATATCATTCATTTTATTGACTTAGATCTATTTTATCGCCATCATTTATGTCCAAATTTCATGATAGCCATATTTGGTCTATCAACAAAACATCCACGTCTTCCAGCTAAAATATGTGTGTGTAGAACATCTCTTTGTCGTCAAAAGGTAGAAGGATAATCAAAGCAACAAAGAATGTGGAACTTCACGGTCAACGGTATCCTTTGTGAATATTTTTTATGGAAATAACACTTGCTAATCGTCACGTGTATACGTGTATATCAAATTAGCATTTCTCCAAGTAAAGCAGGGTTATATTACATTATGAATGGATAATGAATATGCGAACCTTATGATCTTAATGAATATATAATCCATTTGTATTGCTATTACATAACAGTGTACCCTATGGTTTGTCATTTTTGTGATGCTGTCCGGTCGTCTGACCATAAACGACTATGCAGTAGGCAGCAACCTATCTGGAGCATTACGAGGTCAAAGTTAAGATATTGCATCATCCTTTCTACAGACAAACTAATTGGATAACTGCTTTGTTGTTAATAAACGCCGTCTTTGTAAATGGCGAGCGGAAATATATAAAATGTTTCGAAAACTTGTATTTTTTCGAATTTTCTCACCAACATTTGATTTACTATGGGAATTCTAATGTGCCGTGCGCTCTTTTACGCCGTCTTTTTATCTGTACATTGCTCTATTGCACATCTCCGCAAACTTTTATTGATGAATTGAGGGTTATTTTAAGAAAAAATACATTTTAATTTAATCTATATGGAGTAGCGTGTTATCCTGATGTAAATTAGAATTATAATTTGAGTATTTCTTTTGGGGAATTTTACATTATTATAAACAATTGGCCTGCAAACAGTGATCATTAAATTAATATCGTACTATCATCGTTTGCCAAAAAAAGGTATTGCAGGAATACTACATTGCTTTTCTGTAAAGATTTACCTACTTATTATTATTATTATTATTATTATTATTTGCTATTCGCATTTATCAATTTTATATCAAATATACTGGATCAATTTTCCGATGTCACCACTACAACTGCGGAGTTTCATGGAACTTGCGCTACGCCATTATAACTGGATAACGTAATTTTACTGACAATGATCCTTTATTTTTTTATTTTTTTCGTGACCATCAATTATGCTCAGGCAAGATGCATACCTTAAAATTAATACGGAAAGTAACTGACAGGAGAGCATGCATGCAACCTACCATCTTTAATAAAGTGTCATTAAAATTATTAGTTATCGCCACATCGTCAATGCCAGCAATTCATGCAAATTGCAGACCAGAGGCCATCATCCATTTGTTTGGAAGTTATGGAATTTTGGAGAAATGTCTATCATAATTACACAACAAGTTGCAATACATTCGTTCTTGCACAATAACATTTGTCCTTGATCTTGAAATACGTGCACATAGTTAGTAGATTGATGCTACTAGATTGATAGTTGAATACCTACGCATTACTAAACAAGAACACAGGAAGTTCCCTTGTATTTTTTTCGATGAATCAGGTAGTCACGAGCTACAAATAAGTGCATAGTTATGTCAGGAATTCAGCGTGTCATTACGGTTGTAAGTTACAAAAATACATCGTTATAACTAAGCTCTTCAAAACCCATTAGGCCTGACGTACTCAAACAATTTAATTCACGCTTCTTGCATGTAAATATATTAGCGGGTATGTATTTACCAGAATGATTTCTCCCTTGAGTGATTTCGGCTTGGAGAACAGCGCCCGCTTGCAGACATACTCAAAGTAGAGATACAAATGAAACAGGAGCAGTCTCAAAAAATCGGCAAAATCCAAAATTGATCTTCCAGCCATCGTCATAATACTCGCCAGTTGGTTCGGCTTCCTCACCATGGCAGTTGTGGTTGTGGTAGTCATTATGAATCGCTTTCCAGGGAACAGTTGTAATGGAAAGGTAATATATGATGTTTATTACCGTAGGTAAGTAAAAGTTTCACACAGGTAAGCACTAATTCACCTTTTTTTCTCAGCAAAATCACTCAGAATGAACAAACAAATCTGTCTAATTTCCTGGGAAAATTAATTCTCTTCTTTTTGGAAAGTGGAGCGTTGTTGCATGAAAATGTAATTTTCAAACCAATAATACTCCAATATTTAAAATTTACAACATAAACGATTGCAACACTGCGGCTCTATTAACTTCAAAAACAACTCTATTCAAAGTTGTATCGAGAGGAATTCCCTTTTGCACACAAACACCTGCTAAATTGCAAAACACAATAGTACTTATTATTTGGTCCCCCAAAAGTATTCGACGGAACAGTGGTCTGATAGGCTGCAGCACAAGTGGATTTTCCTTTCTGTCGATATTTTTTTTGTTATAAAAATTGATCAAGTTTCAAAACTTGTTCCTCACGTCACCGCTGCTGTTGTTCAAGTTTACAGAGATGCTGGGTAATTTACAATGAGATGCAGGAAAGAAATTTTCCTCTGTGCTCAGCACACAACAACAACAACGACAAAATGAGTATTTGGCTCGCTCGCGAAATATATATATACTGCTCAACACTGTTGTAGCCAAAAAAATTGCGAGAAGTCTCTGCATCCAATTCTGCTGTAAGACTGACAACAAAAAATTCTTTGCTGTTGGTCGGCACAAGGCAGTGGCGAGGTGCGAGTTTGTTTGTTGGAACTCGGGTTGAAATATAGGTAGTTTTCCTGAATTTTCTAAATGGGCAACCATCAAGCGTATTACTTATTCAGGGGAATTTTATATGAGTTGCGGTCTTGTCAGTAATTCCATGTAATGCTTAAACTCCTTAAAATTTGGCAACAAAACAAAACACTAAAATCCAATTTACAAGCACACTTGTCACACCAAATGTTTTTACCAAGTAACACCTTTCGTAAAAAAATGAACTATCAATATAACGCCTGTAAATAGCCAATGCCCAAAAACACTTTGTTACTTTGTTGGAGGCAGGACAACCAAGGCCGTCGCACGAAAACCCACTTGTACAAGCAAAGTACTCTACACGTTGTTCTTCCACGGTGGATGGAGTCAAACTGACGATGGCTTGCCGTTTAGTGCAGTGTTTGTTTTGCCTCACCTTTGGCGAAAAAAACTGGGAAATAATAACGAGAACAACGCAACGCAGATGATGAAATGGAACAATGGAAATTTAAAGTCGTTTCTTTCAGCTCTCACGTCGCTACAAGAGTCTCTCCCCGTTAGTAATTACTGCTGCTGTTAAATATCTTGTAGCACCTATATTGGGTATACCCAAAAATAGTGAAATCACCCCACAAGTTCATGAATCTACAATTATTGCACATCCAGATTAGTGGTACGTATATTCGTGTGGCAATTGGCAATACATACGTATTGCCACTCTCTCTTTCTGTGGATTGGTCTCTGGAGATGAGTACAGGGCAGAGAGTTCAAGAACAATCACACACACACTGGACAGGCGAAGGCAAATAATCCACTTCTTCATACAAAAAAGTAGCTGCAAACAAAAGAAAACACGAGAGTAGACTATTTAATCTTCTAAGAAAGTGTGTGGAAAAGAGAAAAAAAGGAGACTTTCTGTTCTGCACTGCCAAGAGCAACTTTCAATAATGACAAATAATACTACACAGGTATGGCTTTTACAGGCCCTGAGGCTCCTCTCTGGTTCCCTTTCGTTCACTCTCCCTCTTAACAACAATGACGTCTTTTCCTTTATTATTACCATACCATCCACCACCATCATCAAATAGGCACGTACATGTATATATGCTATACATGCATATGTGCATACATTATCATTAGAGTATCCATATCTTACGATTACCTCTGCCTTTAAAAATCTTTTAGAACTCACCCAGTGCAAGGTAGGGAAATGACCATATAGACCGACGGCGCAACGATGATCACGCTGACGATGATGACGATGTTCGCAAGATGACGATTCGTTTCTGTATGATAGGTGGGGGCAACTCGTTGCTCCTCTCTGATCTCTTGGCCAATTTTTCTTCTTTTTTCGATTTTATGGGTATATCACACAAATACATGAACAAACGTCAAGTTATAGTAGTATCACAGTATCATAACCTTTTTTCACATCCTCGTTGCCGCATCATCTTCACTAGTTTCTATTCTGCCGTTCTTTTCGTGTAGAAGATTGCGTGCGAGAGTGTGTGTGTATGTGTCTGTGTTGGTATGTCACTCGTTGTTGTTGTTGTTTTGTGTGTAAAGGTTTGTTTAACGCTAAAATGTGCTAAAAAGGAGGAAAACGATTGTATCAAGTCGCAAAGAAGCAGGTATGATAATTGTGAGATGAATGTGAAAGATGACCAAAAGATGTTAAATTGATGCGCTAAGAGAGATATATGTATTTGTGAATGCAGGACACCTGCGTGCCTTCCTCTCTCTAAACAGCTTAACTGTTTGCACATCTCATCCTCATGAAAGTGATAATATTATTTAAGACGAGAGGGTACAATGATACTTATTATATGATTGCTTTACATACCAAAATGTGAAATGCATCCGGCGTGGTAGGCAGCACAAAGAGGGACATAATCTCCACTCCACACAGGATGATTATAAAGATATACCTACACAGTGCCTAGATGTTATAACGTTGTGCTAACAATAATGTATTAGGACGCAACAATGAAATGGGAATTGTGTTGTTGAGATTGACGTGCGTTGCAAGGAAATGCTTGTTCAGTGAATTGAAGAGGAAGGGGAGAGAGAGAAAAACTAGACGAATTTATTATGATTTTTTAAATTGTAGGGCTGTTATGTTACATTTTCAAGGAGTATGTTTGTGGGGGCACAGTAGGAATAGGGCAGGTAACCCGCTTAAATATAATCATATTTTTAAGCAATAATACAAACTGCAGACAGGTTTAAGGAATTTTAACAGAAGATGGGCATCAGGACTCTGTAGGAACATGAACAGGGTGGAATGTGAGAGATGATATAACACAATTTTAGATGTTACGTATAGGTACGTACGGCTAGAAGAGAACGGCGGTTCGGTTGGCGACTTAGGCAATCTTATATAGTTATATAGAGCAAAAATTAGAAGAATAGTATATAGTAGGAATAAAAATAAAAGGGCTAGAGAGAGTGATTATTGATACAATGTGTGCATAGTGAAATAATCAACATAAAGCCAAAAGCCAACGGGGTGTAACACATCATAGAAGAGGGAATCAACAAAGCGTACTCAAGGAGGGCGGGATAGATGTACCGCAAGAAACGGGTGGGTGAGATGAGTGAATCTCTTAAGTCTTAATCACGAAAACTGCAGAATTCTAGACACAATATTCTAGACAATTTATTTTTTAAATTTCTGGTGATGCTTATAATAAATTGAATTAAACCATTTTTATGTGTACAATAGACATGATTATGACGATGATGATGATGATTCATGCGTTTATGTTAGTGTAAAATTCCGTAAAACAAATTTGCTATAAATTCCTATAATTGAGTAACTCGAGATGTAATGCCTGGACATTTATGTGTGAAGTTAAGATAAATCTTACGGCAGTAGGCATGCAGTCTGCTAGTTCTTCATTTAAATTGCTGTATCGGTATTTTTAAACGTTTATTAAAATTTTTACTTTCTAATCAATATTCAGGCGCATATATTGGGCCCGTTAAAAAGTATGGGTGAAACGTTAATGTTACTAAAAAGCTTACAGGAAAATGTGAAAATATGTATAAAAAAATATTAGCTTTAAATCTAAACGGCCTTCTATGGATGAGTAACAAGTCACTAGCATGCTCGAAGATATCTAATTTCTTTACTGGTATGCAGGTTGGTGATTAGGTATGCACGGGTGATGACGTACTTGTGACTAGTGTAACACCTAAATGCTATCTGACGATAAAATAATTTTCTACGACCTTTGACTTCATCGACCTATGCCGACCCCCACTTCCACAATTATGATGTCCCCCTTGCTTTCTTAATAATAAATGAGATAGATAATGACGACGACAGCCGGTATGATGATGATGACTATAATGAGTAATGCAAGTGATTTTGACCTTTTCAAGTCACCTAGCTCCTGTTCC
>JAHZNE010007905.1:0-11131 GCA_027744055.1 Callyntrura sp. NNG-2020 | reverse complement strand
CTTTTTGTTCTGAATCGACACAGAAAAGTGCCCAAATCCTGTCCCAGGCATCCCAGCCCAAGCCCAAATAAAAGTGCCCAAGTTCTGGGTTAGCCCCCAGAATTTCAAAATTCTTTTCCGTTACCGAGAAAACTCTCGGACGGACGGACAACGTAAAACCACTATGAGAGTTCGTCTCATAATAAATATAACATTCTAGTTTTTCGCCATACGTGTAAATTTTTGCAAAAAGGCCTGTAACTCCCAACTGCACAAAATTTAAAAAATCCCAACTATTTTGTCGAAAAGATGAAAATCCCAACTAATTCGTACCACAAATTTTTCATTTCCTAAAAAAAGGTCTTCCATTTTGAAATTTTGTTGAAACGTTGTACTTTTACATCGGAAAATTTGAAAATGGGTCAAAATCTCAGAAAATCCCAACTTTTTGACCCACCATCAAAAATCCCAAGACGGCAACACCACTACTGAGTTACGAAAGAATTTACACGTATGTTTTTAACTAATTTTATTTTAATTTTAACTGTCTTCATCACACTAACGATGTTTCTTCATTACGTTTCTTCAATGACGTTTTCTTCATTAAAATTGGCCGAGCTGTTTCCGAATAAACTTTATACTTTATGCAAAAAATTACAAAGGATTTACATGGGATTTATCTGTACTACTTCAAACACTAAAACTAAAAAATGTTTGTACCGTTTATTCCCATCGTTAATGCGATGAAGACAAAATTCTAACTTTAACTTGGAACAGCACAACAAGAAAACAAAAGAGTAGCTGTAAATTGGCAGTGGGGGCAGGGGAACATATAGGTGTTATGTGTATATACATGAAAGCGGGATAAAAAAACCGGCCTTGGTACACCATCCACTTAAAGCTACCCTTCCCCGAGAAATGATGTAAAAAAATAGGACGGCTGTAAAATAATGTTGTCTGGGTTGTTCACAGTCGTGGCAGTAGGACTGTCTCTCTCCCTCTCAACAACAAAATACGCACGAACAATGACTCCACCTTTAGTCGTTATTTCCCCTTTTCTCTCAGCGTCCTAGTAAAACTTAGCATTTGTTGTAGTACTACTATTCTGCTCCAACTGACAGTTTAGTGGTAGTAGTAGTCATCATAATTTCCATCCATCCGAATCCACTCTCTCTCCGTCTTTTACTTGTCTACAAACGACGACGACATTCTCTTGTTGTGAGCGTTATCACGATACGGTCTAGTGGAAGGACTACACAAGGAATCTCTGCCGCACCACTGTGCCGTTTCTTTGGGCAAAGAATACAAATGGCTAGGAACACAAGGATAAAAGGCAGCTTGGCGTCACCGTATAGTCCTCGTTAAAACTCCAGTCAACTTTAACTTCCATAGTGACCACCACCGCTGCTACTGCTACTGCTGCCACATCATGTATCAATTCCATGCAGAAAACGTGGAATAATGTGTGGCAATGTTAGAGGTTGTACTTTTAGTATTTTAGAGGTCCACTTTACGTTTCGCAATGAGGCTGGGTGAAAAAAGAAACATTACTCTTCACTTCGGTTTGAGGGTTTTATGAATGAATACCGTTAGTACTAGGAAAATTTATTGTGACAGTTGAGGACAGTTGCTTTAAAAATGGTACACCGACCCACACAACCTCATCACCATCACATCAAACCATAGACAATACAGTACTAATAAAAAGGACAGATGGATGGAGCAAGAAACGAAAGTGTGAAATGTATAATTGACAATTAAGTCAATTAGTAGAGAATGGAGATTACCTCATTTTCTGGATGTGTTAGCAATATGTAATTATACAGCTTCCAATTAGCAGTGGTTGAGGGAGAGTTAACAGAGTGGCGGGAGAGTGTCACCGATGGAGACACGTTCACGATGGTACGCAAAATACAGCATACATTTTTAGGGCTGTTGTTTTTATTATATTTCCTCCGTCCCGTCGACTGGCTTTTTATTATGGAAATTAGCTAATTAATTTATCATCCTTTATATTCACAAGTACTTGCCTACGCATAAAAAGGTAGAGAAAAAAAAACAGTGGTAGAGGATACTCCAAACAAGTCATTGCTTGGCTGCATAGTAGTTTTTTTGTTCTTCTTTTGGTCATATGTATATGCTTGCCTGCCTGCATTCATCATGTCATATGTTGGTTGTGCAGTTCATATTTCAAAGTTTTTCGGCAGAATCCCCTTTATTATCATCTGCACATACGCACACAAACACGCCATTCCATTTTGCTTGGAAGCAGCTCCGCGGAGAGGAAGGAAACGAGGAAGAGAGAAAGTCAGTCAGTGTGAAGGGATGCATGACTGGCTTAGATAAGAAGGCGGAAATATTTTTTCACAGTTCGTTAAGCGATTTTCAGCCATCTTTGTATTATGATGGTGTTTGTTGTTTGTGAAAACAACTTGTTTTGCAAGCAGGATAAAACAATAAGATTTCTTGAGATGTTCTCTCTCGAGTGAAAGAAAGCCTTTTCAAGACTACACGTTATGGAAATGTGAAAGGATATTTCTTGCAGTGAGGGAACACGGAACAGTATAATTTTTGGTTAAGTCATAAAAAACCGTAATTTTGCAAACTCGTACAATATGAGTTTTAAAAAATGAATACCAAAGGGGTACTATAGCGGTGGCAATCTGAGACGATTGATTGTAGCATGACGATGGTGAAAATGCCGACAGAATTTTAGTCTCTTAAACAGGGTCACACTAGTAAGATAAGAAACCGTTCCTTTTATTGTTCCAAATAAAATTGTCACGTTATTCATTATAACGCTTCCCCAGTATAGCTTTGTTCCGTAATTACAGAGTCAGTATTGCTAATGAAACACAAACGCTAAATGATTTTACCAAAGCATGTCATGCTCTGCGCACGACATTGATTTCTTTGGTTTCATTTTGCGAAGTAGTCTATCACATATCACAGATTTGTAACAAACTGCAATGTGGAAGCGTCGTAGTAAATAGCGCACGACAATGTAATTGGTACAAGGAAAGAAAATTTACTTAGGTACACATGTCGGCAAACTCCCCCGTCCATTTTCTAATGTTACTAGTTTGACCCTTTTTAAAACCTTAAAAATCTGTCGGCAGTTTTACCATCTGTACCTCGAAGACTACCCCTTTCAACAACAAGATAAAAAGTAATCCGCTGTTCAGATTTGCATTCACTTTAGGCTCCATTATGTTACCCAGAAGAAGCACAGATGCTAAGGTACTGTATAGTAAATTAATGAATAAATCAACTACCGCCTGAATATTGTGTCTGGTATGTGAGGTAGCTACTACAACAAGGCTACCATGGAATCTATCTCCCTCACACCACCCTGCAATCTCTTACTTTTCTTTAGAGTATTCTTGAAAGTAGGTTAGGCTGCACAAATGAATTGTTAGTAAGCATGATATCATCATCTCATTCATATAAATTCACGCGAAATTAACTACCTTGCCAGTTGGAAGAATGTGAAAAAAACCAAAGACGGACAAATGATGGAATACCTGCACTGCAAGTATGCATCAACATAACATGGTATCCAGGCTAGGAGCCGCCTTTTGTAGCATTAATGAAACATGTCATGTCCAAACTCTATAAGGCTATTCTTAAAATCCTGGAGTATAAATCAATGAGGATAATAATTCAATAATTAAAATGCTAAAAAGGAAAAATTGTAAATCAGGTTCAACTTTCAGTTCCTTCCTCTGCTGAAACTGTATTTATTGAGATTAAAAAACTGAGTTGTCTTTAGGCTAATCCATACGTGTAAATTCTTTCGTAACTCAGTAGCGGTGCTACCGACTTGGAATTTTTGGTGGTGGGTCAAAAAGTTGGGATTTTCTGGGATTTTTACCTATTTTCAAATTTTTCTATGTTAAATTTCAACGGTTCTACATAATTTTATAAACGAGGACCTTTTTTTAGGAAATATAAATTTTTTGGTTAGGATTAGTTGGGATATTAGGCTGTTCGGCGAAATAGTTGGGATTTTTTAAATTTTGTGTAGTTGGGAGTTACAGGCCTCTTTGCAAGAATTTACACGTATGGGCTAATCATGCTGTCCACTCTAGACAAATGTATAAAAAAATGCAAAAATTTGGTCACTTGTGGTTGTACTTTGAGCTGTAGTTTAGATAGTGGTTTTCGCTCCTGTACTCATCAAGTCGTCCCTAGGTAGACCAGTAGTAGTGGTCCCTGCCTCTACGCATATGAGTACCCGTATTTTGTAGGTGTCTTTGTTTTGTATATTTTCTATCTTGATATTTTCATTTCTAAAATCTTTTTACCATTGAGCCGACGAACTCAAACATCTTATGTTTTCTATCATATGAATGTTCCTAATTTCCTAATCTCTTTAATAAAAACACTCTTATATATTTTAATCTTATAACTCTTTCTAAAAAATAGTCTTCATCTCCCCATTACTCAAGTACATTTGTGCACAGAGGTGTACATTGAATCGCTTTAAAATTTGAAATCGAATCAAAAGCGCTAACTGATGTTAAAGTAGCATATGTAGTTTTAATTATTACTATAATACTATACCTTTATTTAATTTTCTTTTTTTTACACCGGTTTGGTGTAAACTGCATGTTCTCAAAGCAGTTCCCGCCAAAGGAGGTGTGGCTTACACAGTATACATTCCCTCATATATTATGTGGATTCCTGTAGGAAGTGTTCTTTGGGTAATAATGCCCCTCAAAAATCGAGAGGGGGAAATGTCCGCCGGGGGAAAAGACTGCACCCCGTAATAACTGAACCTTGGGTGTTCCCTCCCATAGTCATATTAATATAACATTTTGACGTCTATCAAAAGTGTTCTAAAAATGGATAAATAACTGAACAAACAAGCAATGCCATAGCAGAGGTGATGTGCAGTGGGCGAGGTATGAGGAAAGGAAAAGACAAAACGACTCAACGAAACGTGTTAGAAAAAATACCGCTAGTTAATTAAAAGGCTCAACAACGACAGCGACAAACGCAACTACCTCTTAACCTCATTAAATCTTTCAAATGATGAAATCATTAATTCAAAAAGTTCGCCATCGGCTTTTTCCTCTCCTCCGTGTTTTATCTACACTTTTGTAAACGACAGAATACACACATTTATCTATCCGTCATTCATGAACAAACTTCTGATGTAGTGACGATGACAGCTGCCTGCCTTTGCTGTTCCACAAAAAATCCTTTTAACATTCTTCAATAGCAATCCCAAAAGGAAATTAAAACAAGAATTAACCCTGTAGTGCACTACGCCATTCTATAGCCTTCCCCAAGTATTTTTTCCAAACCAAGAAGAGAGACTTGGATGAGTTTGGCATAAATAAATCAATTAGGTAAAATCTGATTTAAGCAATGCACATCAAAATACGTAACCTCACTCTTTCTCCCTCGTTCTCTTAAACCACGCAAATGAGACAGAGTGGAGTTTCAACTACTTTATTTAAAACTGCATGTAATTCTCCGTACCGATCTTGCACAAGAAACAAGCTTCGACGTTTTTGCGTGTGTTGTGCATTTTCTTCCTTTTTAGAGAATATGTGGTTGAAAGGAGAGCAAGGAGGAACGGCAGAACTCACTCAGAGGAGAGGAAAAGAGATTGTTTGCCCGAGCAGTGAAGAAGACAAAAGTAATAGCAGTGGCATTAATAATATGAAGATCGGTAGTAGTTCTAATGGAGACGGTAGCATTACTAGCAGCAGTGGCAGGATAAAGAAAATGCTACAGAAACACAGCAGCAGCAGCAGCAGTAGCATTTTAACAAGGCAACTTACGTAATATATAAAAAGGTATGACATACAGTAAAATAGCTTAACTACAAAGTATAGCGTCGTATATATTTCGGTCGGGAATGCATGCATGTCGTTCGGTGGCGACTGCTGTTGCAGTTGGTGCAACCAATTTCGTAATTGTGTAAATTCATTTTGGGATTGTTCATGGTACAACGATGCTTGACAACGAGTGGGGACAACGTGAGTGCATGGACATACATCGAGTGACTCCACTTGCGTCTAGCTCAGTCAGATTTGGTTTTATGTTATTTACACAGTTGGTACTTATGGAAGACCCTATAGGAACCCATTGATTGCCTACCCTTCTTTCCAGCGTCTTCACCGTCGACTTTGCCTCCACAACTTCCCCTAAAAACCGACTTGATTTCTCCATTACTAATGGGAGGGTGTGAGACAGAGAGTGGAAAAAGGAGGTTCCGTTGTTGGGAAGTAGAACAGTGAATGCTGCTTTCACTTTTGTAACTGCCTACTTAAATGTACTACACACGTCTTTGAAAAAAAACTCGTCTACACTTCAACATCATCGTCATGCACTTTGCTCAACTTTCACCAAATTACCTAGTATAATACATTATTACACATAAATTTTTCTTTATTTGGAATAAAGCTACCATACAATGCACTACACTGAAAGATACTGCTGGTGTATTGTTTTCCCAGTCACCTAAAATCAGCCATGTTTGTTTACATAACCGGACAACCATAAAAAATGTGTAGCAAGAGAGATGGATGAAATAACAGACAAATAGAATCTACCTGCTGATAATGAGAAACTTTGTACGCCGGTTCGCCTTAGTAAACCTGATAAAGTTGGTTTCTCGTTTAATTCGCGTTTTTTGCCGAGGTTGACTGCCGACACAAAAATGTAGCGACAGTACGTGTATTAGGTGGTTGTTGTTTTTTAAATATGCATGCATTTATGCAGATTTCCTGTACCGATAAATAGTTGTGGGTAGAGTAAGCAAAAGTGAGAACTTACTTGCCCACAGAACCTGGGACTGCGTGGAACGATGAGGTTGTCGAACAACAGCTAATTGTTGTTGAGTCTGCTGCTGTTGTGGCTGCTGTTGCGATGAAGGTGGCAGTGGTTGCGGCTGTTGTTGGCTGGTTAGGGAAGAGGGGTCCGCACGGTTGCCAACGTATTCATGCCATTGAAAAGTACTACGATACTCGGAATGTAGTTGCTGTATGGAAAGGGTCGACAATGGAGAGACAAAAGGGAGGCACAAACAAGAAAGACAAAATTCTTCATTATCATCATTAATATTTGTTTTCTTTACGCACGTTACAGATCATGGTTAGTAGTAATGAAGATATTGTTAACTGCATGTTTTTGTTTCGTTTTGTTTTCCAGCAAAAGTCAAATGTCATAGCGAATAATTGCTATTTTATCCATCTAAACTGTGCAAAGAAAAATAAAACTAAAAAACAAAACTACTTTGTCGTACAACGCTAACTACAGAGTGACTCTTGCAAAACTACTGTGTTACGATAGTAATAATAATAACAATTGTAATATAAAAAAGTTTCGAATTTTACGCAATAATTAGAGTAGATACAACTGTTACATAGCAGCATCCTCAATAGTGATAATGATGGTTTATATTAATTAAAAATGGTATCTAGATATCACAGTTCCAGTAAAACAAAAAACAATACCAATGGCAAGATCAGTTTAAAAAATATAGCAGTAAGTATTATTGATTCCAGCGCTGCTTTTCGTTACTGCTTCCAAGGTTGTTGCGTACTCGGGTACTACAACAAACGGAATATATTGAACTTTGAGGAAATACATTTAGCCAAATATGGGGCCATTTAGAAAGAATGTCGCGGTAAAAATGGCTATTTTTGGGACCCTAATCCCCCCCTATGTCACAATCATGTCACGCATAAATTTAACCACTCCCCCTCCCATGTAACGTCATGGTCAAAACTTACCCTCCTTCAAATGATTTATTGTTAAAGCAACACTATTATATTTACTTTCAAATCCACTCCTGCATCTCCTCAGCAATAATTTTAAGCTTTTTTTGTTGTTACCCTAAAATAATTTATTTTCCGTGACATTATGGTAATGTCACAAAATTTTTGGACCACCAGGCCCCCACGTCACATAATGTAACGGGTTCTTACAATCCCCCCCCTTCCAGACCGTAACCTTCTTTCTGAATGGCCCCTATTCCGTTTGACGACACTAACGAATTCATTTAATGCTTTCCAACATCGCAGACCGCCACACAAAGTTTGGAAGTAAAATGGGATCACGTTCAAACATGTTCGGTCAAACAAAGTTAAAAAGTTCTTTTGCTGGAGCAAAAAAAGAATCGGTAAATTTCAATATAAACGGTAGTCTCAAAACATTAAATACAAATTGTTGTATAATGTATCGACTCCTACATTAACTATACAACTCTTTAATTTTGAAAATCAAAATAAAGAGAGGTTGAAAAATCGGGATTTTTTTGTGTAATAGCAGTACGCACCTGCGCACGGGTCTACGGGAGAATCACAGGGGGTGATTTTCCCGGTGAACGTTCTTCCCGGTTTAGATTTTTTCCGAAATTCATTTACTGAATATTAACGGTTACCAGACTGAATTACTAAAATATATTAACATTGAACGTGGTAACGATCCATGTTTGTAAAAAGACACTGTCACTGTTACTGCGATGTGATGTTAAAATTCAGTGAATGCAATTAGAGTTCAATGAACAGTAAATCATTTGGACTGCATGTTTTGACTCTAAATCAGGATCAGGATGCATAATTAGGACTACATGCAGTCTGTCTTTGTATAGACAGTCCCATTGTAAACATTTATTTTTATTGCTTCGCCTTACAATATTTGTCATGGTTCTTGATAAATTTTCTTAATTTTAGCCAGCTCTCAATTTTATGCTTGAAGTAAGTTTAGCTCAAAAGGGTGAATGTTAGCTTATCCTATTTTACTGTGCGTGTGATTCCTAATTCGGGGTTAATAACTTATAATTTGAAATTTAAATTAACGGATATTTTAAATTATCCAATCATGTACGCCGTTACAGTTTGTACAATGTACCAGAAGCAAAAACTACCATAATTATGGCACAAAACCTTTGAATCTCTATACGAATAGCATATGGCAAAGAGACTACACAACCTCTGAGAAAAAATCAGACTACTTGCTGAAAGAATTAAACTGGTAGTAAGGAAAACCGACAAATTTTAAAATCTCTAACTGGAATTTATCACTTTATTCTGAATATTTAAACTGCAGCTCGTATTTTTGTTGTGTGCAATTATTTTGCATGTCCAGCAGTTTGCAAACTGAAAGAAATGGCACTTGCCAAAAATTATGTATTGCGTTATTCACAAGTTCACCTAACATCTCTTCCATCTTAAAACTACAATTGCAGCAGTTTGCATATATTGCATGTTAAAAATATTTTAGTAATTAATTCAGTTTGGTAAGTCAGTAAAATGACGGGAAAACACCAGGTGGGAAAAAGATATCACGGGAAAATCGCCCCCGGGATTCTCCCCCGGAACGCCTGTACATACACATACATCAATGGATGCTGATGGATGATGGTACACAAATAATTACTTTATTCTTTTGTACAACAAACGCTTGGTACTTGAAGTGTGACTGCTAATATTTTGATTTTCATAATCTTAAATGCTAAAGATCGCCCATTTCAAACGGTAAAACAGATTGTCGACCTACAGCAAAAATATTTTGAAATCTCTCTCCAGGCAGGCAGGCAATAATATTATCTTCCATTGAGGGTATGAATTACCAGTATAATAATAAATATGATAACACTAAGTAATTAATGACAGCAACAACAACGACAATAACAACAAGGGACACATCAAGAAACAGCGTACCGGTTATATTTTTGATTTTCTGTCTTTTTGATTCTTTGTGTGGGAGAGACGGGAGACGATATCAGATTTAACTAAATCGTTCATCTTCTCAAGTATTCAACCGCTTTAGAATGTTTTGTTTTTAAATTGCCCTCTCCAAGGTGTAGTCAGTGTAACTCCTGCTCTCCCTTTGCGAAAATCCAACGGCACATAAAAACAAGGAGTGACGTTCAGTTACAAGTAATGGGTATATGTAGTGGAGTTTCTTTAACTTTTAAACATATTGGTATGTAACTAAACTTCTTCCAAGAAAACCTTCGTTACTGTACGAATTACGGCAATTATAGCCTATATCAGCTGATCGTTCCTTTTGTTGTTTTCTTGCAGCAAACAAAACTACTAATCAAAGGTTTTACGTTCCAGCCGTCATTGTAAGTAGAAAATCTGAACAATTAACTGTTTTCTTGGGATCGCTCTACTGTAAGCTGAAGTGATAGATCATTTGGGGACGTTTGGAATTTGACCACCAAGTATTGCTATGCACTTAGAAGACCGTTTTTTATTAATCAGTACCATACTCCTAATATAGTGGTAGCAGCAGCAGCGCGACAAGTGCCAGGATGATAGAATAGAAAAGCTCTAATAATGATAATAGCTATTATGATTATAATAGTAATTAGCAAGAATGATAATTGTAACTGTCACGGTAATGAAAGTTTACTGCAATAAATGCAAAGTTTGTTGTGAGATTTACTGTACAAAGTACTTTTTATGTGAGTTGCGGATGATACAAAAAACAAACCTAGTTTACTCTGTTGTTGTCGTACTGGTAATATTTGTATCATGAATAAATTGATGTAATCATATACTACAAAATAGTTAAGAGGTAAGAGAGAATATATATACATATATATACTCTTTTGGTAATGTGTAGTGTAGTAAAGTTGTATTTGTAATAGTAGTAGCAGAAGTAGTAGTTTTATTTAGCAGAGTAAAAATATTTATTTGAGATTTGAGTAAGTAGTAGAGGTAGTAGATAAGTTATATGTATGGCTTTACCTATCGAACAATATTGTTATGATTATTACGGTACAATAGATAAGAAGTAATTTAAACTAATATTTAGATACTTTAGATAGATACAAAGACGATTAGATGTCCTATACTTTGGTTTTGTTAAAATCAAGTTTTAAGCTTGATGAAAAGCCGTAGTATGTTTTAAAAAAGATAAAAACTAAAAATTTAATAAGTTATGAAACTTAAAAACAAATATTTTTTGTATGGTTGATTTTTTTCTTTTGTGAGAGAAGAACAAACCTTTTCCACAGGCATAGATGGACAAGCGCGACACAAGTTCCAAAAAGAACTGATCATGAGTGTAGCTTTTTTAAAAGGATTTTATTTAATAAATAAAAAATTCCTTCCGTTTCAGATATATATATATATACTGATATATACTGCCAATATATATATATATATATATATATATA